>VDFB02309461.1:0-28778 GCA_007258455.2 Sequoia sempervirens
ATTGTGATCATTCAATTGTTTCTTATTAGTTATGGTTTCTATTTAATTTGCATTGTAAGGCATAAAATCATTAATAAATAAATGGTATACTTTTAAGGATCATGTTTTTGTCAATACACAAGACATCTATAAACCCATGACTTCATTAAACTATGATTACAATGCCTTTTATCATGCCTTTTAATATTTTTGTATATCAAGAAATTATGAAATATTTATATAAGGTTTAAACTTGGAACCTTTGGTTCCAAGTTTTGGTTCATTCCCACACCCAAAATTTGTAATTCACAAATGTGAATACAAAATAAATAATAGTAAGTGCTCAAAGACACAAATTTTGGACCTTGATAAGGAATTGGAACTTCTAGTTCCATGTCTCAATACACATTTGATCCCCATGCCTACATTACTATTTACTTTCAATAATTTAACATAGAAATAAGTTTTTATGAAGATTTGGAAATTTTGGTTCTAAGTCCTAAATAATATTCAACTTTTGATTCTTGTGACATATAAAGTTTTATTTACATACCGAGGATCTAACTTTAAATTGGAATTGTAACTTTTAGTTTCCAATTCCTCGACCTACTCTAGCTTTTACTCTCCATTCCACTAAATGTAAACCTTCTTTTAAGTTGTAGGGTTTGAACTTAAACTTGGACTCAACTTTAGTTCCAAGTCACTAGTCCAAACAACTACCCATGACCCACCACACTTAAAAAGAATGATATAGATTCTAAACTCAAATATAGAAATGGAAATTTTGGTTCCAAGTCCTTAATTCACTTTGATTCTCAAAAATCCTTAGACTTAAAACATGAGATTTTATACCATGGGGTTTGAACTTAAAAACATATTTGAAACTTTAGCTTCATAAACCAAAATTCATATCTAGTTCCTGTACCTTGTGACCAAGACAAGAAAGTTCTTTTGAGAAACTAGAGTCCAAAATTAAGTGAGAAACTTGGAACATGGTTCTAAGTTCTAGTTCCTACTTGATACCCGAACCCCACCAGGAATTGTAAACTTAAAAAATGTTAATGCTAACTATGGGTTCTATAGGATCTAAAACACTTTTTGAAGGTTCTTAGAATTTGATTTCCTTTGCAAATATAAATTTAATTGTTTCTTATTAGAACAATGTATTTTTGTACAAACCCATTAAGTAAAGGCCTAAAACAATTATAAATCCTAGAATTGGATACACTTAAAGGTTTATTAAGGAAAAAATAAATTTGTTATCGATTTTTGTTAGTTAATAAGATATGATTGATAAGACTAATAAATTTCTTACATCCATGAGATATGAGTTCCAAGGTGTGATTTAAGATTTCAATATTGCATCATCCATTCAAAACATCATAGATACAAACCTTGAATACATATATCTTATGTATTTCCATCAAAAGGATTTTGAGTACTCTCAAACTCTCAAGTCAAAGATTATATTAGATTTTAGGTTGGCACACATATTATATTTTTGTGACAGTGGACTCAAACATATAAAATTTAAGGCAAACAGATTCAAATTTGTTGAAAATGTAAATGGGTCCCAATGCATCTATAAAGCAGTTCTTATATTTTAGAACATAAAATAGGGCATCCAAGTTATCTAGGTGTTTGTATGAAGTTAAGAAAAACATAAACTATTATTAGATATAGATGCTTTTTTAGATGTACATGGATGTTTTGAATTAGCTAACTACCAATATTAGTTTTTATTTGCATTTATTTTCTCTATTAACCAAAATGCATTATAATTTATAAAAAAGAGAATGTTTTGGTTTTAATAGAGCTACAAGAATAAATATTTTTAGAAGTTTTCATGGTTTCTCTTTCCTTAGTGAAATTTATGTTATGAAAATACATGCATGTGTTTTAGTGTGAGTATTTTAGTTCCTTCATAGTGAATTAATTGCTAGATATAGGCTATAATTGGGTAATTTAAAGAGCCTTTGTAATTTTAAATAATTTAAGTTCCTTAAGAGATTGCACTAACTTTGTGGCTTTTTTATTCAATCTAGTTAAACAAAGTTTAATTTATATTTAAATTAATTTATTATGTGCATGTTTTTGAAAGAGGAAAAAATGGGTTTTATAGGGACCCAAAACCACAAAGTTTACAAACAAAAGAAAAGATCGTCAAAGACCCCGCAAACAGAGAGGCTGTAGAAAGGAGAACAAAATGACAAAGCCATAGCCACCAAAACAAGGCCAAGAAGGGCCACAAAAAAGACCCAAAAAGACCAAACAAACACCAACAACGACTAAACTTGGGACTTTAACATTTCTGCTGTCTCAACTTCCATGTCGTTCATTTCCTGAACCCCCCTCTTTAAGATCTGGACCATCTGGGTAGTAGGAGGCGCTTTCCTCTTAAGGTTGGCACGAGTCCTCTTCGATATTCCTTGGTCCTCATTCTTGCTTTTATCCTTGTCCTCTTCCAAATCAACAACTAGCGACCCTGTTGTGAGTTTTCCAACTTTTTAAACATTGCATTGATGATAATGGCATTGTGCCTTGCCATTCTATGGTTTTGTTCCACAATAATTTTCATATTGTTTTTAATTTTAACAATTTAAGCTTCTAGAGTCTTATACTTGTCCTCAATGTCATCATCTCCTGTTCCAATATTATTCTTCTTCTATTTTCCTTCTTCATTGCTTAGAGCAGACAACTTCAATTCCAATTCCTCCAACTTGCTTTTTAGAACCCTATTTCTGAAACTAAGATCATTAGTTTCTTGATAAGCCCATTTCATAACCCTAAAAAAATCACCAACTCCACTTCTATCAGAGGCAAGGATATCTCTAGACTGATCCCGATCTAAAATGATGTTAAAATCATCCAGGTTAGGGGAACTGGGAAATCTGGTACCAACATCTCTGAAAGAGGCAGGAGGGGAAGAGACAAGGTTTCTGCTAGCTTCAGGGTTCGTAGTTTTTTCCTCCAGAGAGTCTGCAGAGTAGGAAACCAACTTATTGATAGGGGAACCCTTGAGAGTGGAATTCTTTAAAGGAGCTAGGCAGCTAGGGTGAATCTCAGGGTTAGCTTTTGCAAGCTGGGGTTTACAAAGTTGGGTTTTCATACCAGACAGGACAGGGGATGGATGGGCTTCAACAATTCTCTCTGGGTTAGGCTTAGAATGATTATCCGAACCACCATTGTCTATATCATAGTCCTCAGATATTGTGGAGGCAACCGGTCTAGATAAAGCCGACGGGCTTTGAAAATGTTCATAGATTAACCTAATAAGACTAGGATGAAGAATAGGGTATCTCCTGGGATTTTTCTTGTGGTCCTCAAGGCTATTGCTCAGCGAACAAAACAAATAATAAGGCAGAGAAATCCGTACCTTATGGCGGAAGTGGTTAAGGATATTTATTATGTGCATGTTATCATTCCAACATAACTTTAAATTTAGGAATTTCCTTCTTCCTCTTTCTTTTTGATCTTTTAATAACTATTTAGTATAAGGAAAAATAGAAATAAGATATTAAAAAAATTTGTCATAAAGGATTCTCAACATTCATATTTTATGATATTCAAGATCAAGGAAACCATATTTTAGTGTTTGGAACATCACCAATTTATTTATCATTAAAATATAGCTCTTACGTGTATATTCTAAAATGCCATTGTATAAGACCCTTTGTGAGAACAAAACAACAAACAACTGAGTGAACCAACAATTCATGACTTAAAAATTGAAACCTTGGGGTAGTCATCTTCTATTTAGGACTTTTATTTCCTTTCAAGAGATATGTGAGTTTGTTATGTTGTGATTGTGTCAAAACACTCATCAACATAACTCCTACAAAAGATAAATTAAAGAAATTTACTAAAATGCATGACTAAAATAGTTGGCATGCAAATATTTAGTAGATAAAAGTAAACCATAGTAAATACCAAAATTCCAAGAATGACCCTTCAACACTAGAGAATTATACAAAAACATTGACATTAATTGTGAGGTGCAAGAGAACCCTATTTACTCTAAAAATATCTCCATTAAATATACAAGATCAAAAATTACATACTAGGTAGTCTTGAGTAATACATTATATACAATATAACCAATGGTAGATGAATAATAATAATTTAATAATCTATGAAAATACCATCATTAGATTCAAAATTAGGACTAGGTATAAACTCAAAAGCATACCAACCCTCTAATTTAGATTCTTTAAGCTATAAATAATCGAGATTGTGGCCTTAATAATAACTTTAGGCTTTATTTAATAGTTAATATTAGTATCATATAGTAAATATAATGATTTTTATAACTTATAAATATGTATGTTTGTGTCTATGTGTATTACATAAATTCCATCAATTTAATCTTTAAATCAATATATCATTTTGTAATGGCTCTCTATATGTAGTGTCTAGCCCAATTTTTTTCTTTTTTTATGAGTTTTCTCTTGTAGTTTGGTGTATAAATGTGTTGAATGTAGGGGATAGTTCAAACATAAATACTTTATCAATACTAACAATAATTTAACACATAACTACTTTCAAATAAAATTCCAACCATAATAGAAAATGCATTACAAATAAGTATTAAACTTCACACCAATAACCAGATAGATTTTTTATTAAATAAATAACTTTTCAACATACCTAGTACTATTTTTCATGTATAGGTTTGGTATATCTTTAGCTACACCAAAAAAAGCCCTCAAAATGTGATCACCAACTGCTATACATAGCTCAATTCACTTTGGAAGCCTTTTGGGCGTGAATAGAGAGCATGGACACCATCATAAAGAGTGAAATAAGCACAAAACCCTAGGTGCTTGACAATATCAACTTCCACATTCTTGTTAGAAGTTGTACGACCCCTATGGAAGGATATAAATACATTAAAATACCCTCAAAACTACTCATACTACAATAAATTCATGTGCTTGACCTCCTCCAACTTAGCTGATGATTTAAATGTGATAAATATACACCTTACAAGTTTGTAAATGCATAAAAAGGGGGTACAACCTATCTAAGAATAGATCAAACAACAAAAAGGAAGATATTTTTGATTTAGAGTTAATGCCCCAACTTTGTTGTTTGTTCTTCAACAAATAATTCAAATATTCAAACCTGAAACCCTCTAAAAACTCCAACAATATAGCCTAGTTGTGATTCCTTAATGGAAATCACCAATAAATCTCCCAAATTGGATCTTTCACCAACATAGAAGATGTGACTTGTAAGGGATTTTATCATCATAAATCCTCTTGAAGAATTAGATCCTCCAACAATGAAGAATATCCAACATTACCAAAATCAACATAAGAAATGAACTCCAAAAAATTGCTTTTATATCACTCCCCAAAAGCCACCCCCCATCTTGCCTTTTTGATTTAATTTAAAAATCACTTTTATTTTCCCAAGGGACATCCAAGTCCGAAAATGCCCATCTAATTAAATAAAACACTTTCACTTTATTATTGGGCCCATATAGTCTTTTTATTAAAATAACAATTAAGTTAAATCTATAATTTAAATTTGTTATTATTTTTTCAGTAAAAGGCCATAGTCAATATATGTATTATATTATATAGTAATTAAAATGAATGCTAGAATTATAATACTAGCCAAAAATCAAATAAAAATCACTTACAATGACCACCAAAATCATAGTACTGTCCAAAAAACCATATAAGTAGTAATTAAAATAACCAAAAATTGGGAACAAAAAATGTATAATTTATGAACATGTATGACAAATTTGAAATGCACTATTATACCCAAAACACAACAAAATATTTTACAGATACTCCTGAGCTGTTCAAACCAAGTCAAACTATGCTTCTTGTGGAATGGCGAGATTCTGCCACTTGTCATACTTGTCGAGAGTCGGGGGTCGCCAATCCCTCTTCATATTTGAAATGCTTTGAAGAGCTTAAGAGACAAGCACAAACAATGAATTCTGAAGTCTATTATACCTTTCAGGGTTTGGCCATCGACCTTCCCCTCTACCTTTTACTATCCTTCGCATCTATCACATACCACCACTTAGACCTTCAAAATTTTGAAGTGCGAAAACACCAACATTACAATTCGACTCGCTCATCCATCATATTGCATACCTACCTTCCAGTAAGGCGTAAGCCATACCAACAACTCGCAAAGCTCGAAACATCCTTTGCCAACTTCTACCCTTTTGGATGTCAGGGTTTGTAATTCCTCCATACCCTTTACATCACTTTAACATTTAAGTTGAGGTGAAAGCCTTAAACCAAAAGCCTGATATATGACCCTTTGAATCATGAAGCCCATTGACCTTCCCCTCTGCCTTTTACTATCCTTCGCATCTATCACAAACCACCAAGTTTAGACCTCCAAAATTTTGAATTGCAAAAACATCATTATTTAATTTAAAACAATTGGACTATATCAAATATTGAGATGGCATCAAAAAATGAACATCCACTGATTATTCTAAAAATAGAAATACTATTAGTTGGCTCCATCAATGCCCAAAACTGACTTACTAAAAATATTAAGTGTGGGGAAAGTCATCAAAATTGCTCCAGGAGGAGGTGTTACAAAAAACCCAACCAAACAACACTTGTTAGTACCAAAATCTAGATAAACTATCACCAAAGTTCCCTAACCACAACCTATTAGCCTATAGGAACTACTGAATAGGCTAACTTTTCCACTCAACTGAAAAAGATAGGAAGGAAAGGGACGTTGCAATCCATCCTACTCAATATTGCTTGTCCTCAAGTAATCTCAACTCTAAATGCTACAAAATTTTCTCATTCTCCCAAGTTGCATCCTCCACTGGCAAGTTTTTCTATTTGACCAAATACTCATTAATAAATCTCTTCAGAAGAGTCCACTCTCTAACATCTATAATGACCTCTAGAATTAGTATCAATTTACCCTCATCTAATGGTGACAACTCTGATGAGGGAACCACATTGTTTCCTAGCACCTTCTTAAGCCTAGATACATGAAATACATTATGAACCCTACTACTAGCTAGTAACTCAAGCTCATAGGCAACCTATCCAATCCTCCTATACACTCTAAAAGGATTGTATAATCTAGTCTTAAGCTTCTCTGTACCACTCTTCTTGAGATAAGACTGTCTGTATAGCTAAAGCCTCAAATACACCATGTCCTCGACATCAAAACTACACTCCACACAATGCTGATCAACATATAAATTCTATTGATTCTGAGCTTATTGCAATCTCTCCTTCAAAGATTTCATAACATCTTGACTCTCCTACAAAAAATCTCTTTTCTTAGGCATTCTACTATCTCCTAAAAGCAAATGTAAAAATTTAGGTGCCTCATCCATATAGAGCCATGAAAGGTGACATCTTAATGGACATGTGATAGTTAGTGTCGACTAGGGAAAATTAGGAGGAAGGCATGAAAGCATCAATAGCAACCAGAAAACTATCTAATTCAAGCCATAGAGATGTTAATTTAACAATGAAGCATAATATGATAATATAAATCACAATAATAAAGCAAATATACCTCAAATCCAATGCCAAAGTTGATTCCCCTCCATTTCTTTTCTCAAATTTTCTTGTTTTCTCTCAAACATTAAATGTGCATAATATACAATAAGCTCAAGATGAATGATAGAAAGAAAAATCTCAAAGAATGCGGTTCCTCAAGATGAATGATTAATAGTGATAGAAAAATATTGAAGAATATGGTCCCTCAAGATGAATGAATAATAGTGATGAAATGAAGGAAAAAATGGGGAAGCCCCTAAGTCCTCAATGCAAAGAACCTAGGATTCAAGGGTCCCTCTTCCCAAATTTCATTAGAAATACCAACCAAAAATTCAAGAGATTGACTTTAAACCTTAATGGTGAGTCAATCAGACCTAGGTTTGTGGGTTATTTAGGGGCATGGGATGATTAGGAATGATTTAAAATAATGAAACTAATGGAGCTATATGACCTAATATATAAAATATGATGGGTTCAGTTGTTAGCCTATTTTCTATTACTTTTATGCATACTTTCAGGCACTTTTAGATATACCTTTCAGACAATACTCCTATGCTATGCTATCTTTTCATGTTTATTATACAACCCTAGACCTAATTCATAGGAATGGAAATATGGTTATAATATAGTAGCATTTCATAGTTTATATGTGAGTATGCATGAAATATGGATGGAATTCTATTTTTTTAATTATGTTATTTAGCTTTGTGTATATGTTTTGTGGATTAAATTCTTGCAGCTCAAAGAGGACTGTAGCACGTAGCAACTGGAAGTTGTAACCCGCAACAAAATGAAGACTGAGACAACAAAACAAGGGAAGTTATAGATTAAGTTGAATGCAATAAATTACATGCAATTCTATTTTACAGAGTTTCAGTTCTATTAGGATTCTTCTTTCTTTTCAATTATAGTTTGAACAATTCAATCTTAACTATATGCTCTGATATCTAAGAGTGGAAGTTAATGATTGCAGTTAGTTGTTACTTGGAATAAACTCTCCCGTGCTTGTATATAGCCGAGGGATGAGTCCTTAGATTAGTTAGTTGATTTTCAGTAATTCGTTATAAGTTGTTTTTCAATTTTTAGTTATCAATTATAGACATGTGTATTTAGAATGATTTCATTGAATATAATCTGTGAAGAATATTTTGTGTAATCTTTTGTGATATGTAATGAATGGAGTCCAATAACACATGGATGTGTATAATATGATAGTTAGATTTGGTTCTAGTTAAGTGAGGACAACCACTTGAGCAGGCTACTCAAGGTAACTGTTCTTCCATTCATTTATAGCTATTTATTTCTATTTAGTAGTGAAATGTTGTAAAAGTGGTATGATGCTATTAGATGGTTTTAGGGCATAGAGCACACCCACCTCTCCAATTTCATTCAAGGACAAACCCTTGAGATCTCAATGTAAAGGAGAAAGAGATCTTGCAAGAGGGATGTCCTAGGGGCTAAATTTTAACTAAAAAGGGGTTCACCACCAAGTAAGAACTTGGAAAGACAAATGAAATATAAGGTGCAACACTAAACCCTAATTCAATGCAATGACCTATAAAATGACCTAGAAAAGTGAATGAAACAACACAAAAAACTACAAAAAAGAATGTGTGCACTTGAAAATATGGAGATGGATGGATGGAGGTTTGAAACACTAGAAAAATTGACATTAATTATGGGTGGGACTCATTCACCAAGCTATGAGAATCAGTCCAAATTCTGGGTTTCTGCGTTGGAACAGGAATCTGCCAAAAGGGTATCCAAATCTACAAAAATCTAAATTTTGACTAAAACTAGGAATCATTCACTAGAAGTGGTGAATTAGTCCAGTTAGGGTTTTCTAAAGCTTCAAAGTCTAATCCGACTCTTCTTTGTCTGCTCTATCCTTCCTGATTGATTTCTAGATCTAAAACCTTGATTTGCAACCTATAGGTGTTCTCCAATGTTCTTTGAGGCTTGATGACAACTTTGACAACTTTGAGGAATTTGACAAATTTTCTCCAATCTTTCTCCTTAGGAAATTTGCAACCTAAACCTACAAATCACACACAAAGGAGAGGTAAAAATGTTGTTGGGTTATTGGATAGGGGTTTTCCTTGGTCAAACCCCATTTTGGTAATCAAACCTTGAAATATAATGAAATAGTAATGGAGAATGATGAATGAACAAAATGTGATGTTGCAACTCACCAAACCCTATCAATAATATGCTACAAACATGTATGCAATGGATCCAATGGATGTAGATCTTGAATCTTCTTTGAAGATGATAGATCTTGAATTGAACACTTGCTTGAATCATAAAACCCTACACCACAATTGTTAGCTCCAAAACAAACATGATGCATGAAGTCCTTGTCATGATGATTGATGCTTGAATGCTGCTCTAAAATTCTTTATAATCTGCTCTTGAAGACACTTTAATGCTCTTGAATGCTCTTGTGAACTCAACTTGCTATTAGGAATTCTCTCACAAAAGTCTTAGGTGAAAATGAATGAAAGAACCTTGTATTTATACTCAATTATGTAAGAATTCATGAAATTACAACACTACAAGCCGACATCAGATCTAGGAGGATAAAATACCGCAAATTTTTGAATTAATTTTGATTTTGGGCCACATGGGACTCATTTGTCCAAGGTGGAAAATGAGTCCCACCAGGCTTAATTTTTGGGTCCATTTTAAAAAATGCTTACAAAGGTGTGAAATTATGATTGGGACCAAAAAATTTAGGTGGGAATCATTCGCTCAAGGTGGAAAATGAGTCCCAAATCACTAAATCTAGGCCAATCATGCCTAAAACACCTGAATTATGATTGGGTAATGATTTGTGTCAAGATTATCCTCAGAAAGATGCATTAAATGGGGATTGTAGATGTAAAATAAGGCCAATTAAAGCATAAGAAAGCCAAATTATTAATGACAACCCTAGAAAAGTGTGAAAATGTGTTACAACACTTTACAACACTTCAAGCAAGGCACCAATAAGATCATTCAATTCACAAGGGTCCAAGACCTAATGTGAATATGTTAGACATATTACAACACTAAATCAAGGCCAAGTTAGGGGGACCTTTTTTCGTCATTACATCTAGCCCCCACTTTAGTGAGAGGATGGAATTGCTTCAAACTCACACTAAAGTAGACTAGATGCAACAACACCAACAATATAAGATGACCATGATCAAGAGGGGTTCAAATGCACCAATGCTAGTAAGATAGGACAACCATGTTCAAGAGGGTTGCACAAGCCCCTAGGACCAAGGTCCTATGTAAAACCAACATAAGCACAAAATAATACACATGAAAATGATATAGAGAGCAAAAAAAAGGCACAAGCATGCACTGTCAAAGATATAAAGGAAATGAAACAACATGAAAAAGAAAAGGGCAGATCAAGCTTCGACTGTTTGTCCAACGCGATGCGGATCAGATCTAGGATGTTTGTCCAAAAAAATACATACTCACTATGAGGCAACAAAACTCTAGGTTGTCCGCTGGGTGAGAAGTCCAAGAAGGTGAGACACATACACTCATGGCTAGTATGCTCGCACACACACGCTCGAGTGGCTAAGGGAAAGTCATGCCCTAATTCAACTTCCCGTCAAACCATACCAAAGTTATACCTCCTAATAACTTTAATAAGGTGCCACACAAAAATGATTTTTGAGTTTCATGAGACAAGCAAAGCTTCGTATGCTTAGAACTCATGAAAAAACAAGGTGGCTCTACAAGAATGCAAGTTGTGCTATGCAAGGTGGCCATATAACTAAAAATGCAAATGCAATAATAAGGAATGTTCAAAGGAGTCTTAGTTCATGCGAGGTCTTTAACTTAGGGAACATTGTGCCTAATGCATCTAAGAGAGGAACAATCAAAGAATAAAAGATTTTCAACTTAGGGGATGTAGTGCGTCACATCAAGCCACTAAGAGGAATGCAATATGATAAGAGAGATCATGCTCTTGAAGGACATCACACCCAATGTCATCCATAAAGCAAAAAACACATCGTATAAAGTAAGAAGATTGCACTATGAATCATGAAGAGAAAAGTGCAAAAGAATAATATGTATGCCCCCACTTTAAAGAAATTTCTAAACACCATACTATGAGAAATTACTTTAATGATCCAATGATAAATGTAAATTGAAAAGGAAGACATGAGAGCTAACTTAGAAAGCCTTATGCCAAGTCATATGTTTCTAACTAAAGCTATGTCATGCAAAAGAAAAGGAAAAGAGAGGGGTTGCCCCCAAAAATGAAAAACCAAACACATAAGGGATCTATGGATTTGGGGTCAGTATGTTCTTGCTACAATGGTTTTAGAGAGCTGAAATTGTCATCATTCCATAAATACACATAGAACTGGAAGAATGACATAAAGAGAGTGAAAACAAAGAAAAACCTTTCGGGTCAACATGGAAGAAACATGAATGTCTCAATGCATTGCATCTTCCCCAAAAGGAAAACACAAGAAAAATGAAAAGATAAAGGAAAAGCTTTTGGGTCAACATGGAAGAGACCTAAATGTCTCGACACCTTGTGTCATCCCCAAAAGGAAAACACAAGAAAAATGAAAAAGATAAAAGGTGAATAGATAAAATATTTATGGCATAGAGAAGAATGAAGGTACAAATAGATGAATGCCATAAAGAGAGAGAGAACATCAAATAGAACAACATGAGGGATCACATTATGCACATGCAATCACACAAAAGAAAAAGAAAAAGAAATAATGTAAAAGACTAGTAAGCACATGCGAGTCAACCTAAAGTAGGTCATCTGCATCCCAATCATGTTCATTGTATATTGAAGGAGGGAAACCAACCAAAGGGACAATAACAAGTGTCAAACTAGGATCAACACCAGGTTCAACACTCTTCTTAGGAGAATTTATGTTTAAGCTCATAGAAGAGGAAAATAGTGTATTCAATTCATTATGCACCTCTTCATCAATTTTAGCGACCTCGTCATCATCATCTAAATTAATCACAAGAGGAGGATGAATGACAATGTCCAAGGAAGGGTTTTACTCTTGTTGCAATTGTTGTATTGGATTGTTTTGTTTTGGGACAGGAGTAGAGTCATCATGCATTGCTTTATTCAAGTTTGGATTTTGATTTTCTTTGGTTAATTCTTCATGTAACCTATGAGCAAGGGAATGATTTCTACGCCTATGTTCTCTAGCACCTTTGTTTTGTTTTTGTTATCAAATTGCATTTGTTTAGGAGTGGGTTGATCAACCATAGGTTTCTTTTCTTCCCTAAGGGGAGGAACAAAAGGAACCATGAGAATTTGTTCAACCACTTTCTCTTTGACTTTGTAAACTTTTTTTACTCTAGGAGGCATGATAGGATTGGTTTCGTTATCTTGTGGTCTTTTGTAGGAGGCATGTGAAGGTTCTATCTTAGGTTGGTCTTGGTTGTTTGGAATTTCTTTAGGTTAAAGCATGGTTTCATCTAGGATGGTAGGCTCGATGGTGGGTGGGGACATGTTTCGAAGGGATAGTTCTGCTATTTTCTTTGCCTTGAACTTTTTATAGGACAAGAAAACAAAGTTTTTTTTGTGGTTTTATGGGTTCTATAGGTTTGAGCCAAAATAAATCTAAGGAAAAATTACCTTTGGATGACAGTAGGTTAAAGCCATTATGATGGATAGTGAAAAATTCATTGTCAAAGGGAAACTTTAAGCATTTATGTATAACCGAAGGGACAACATTCATGGAGCGAAGCCATGGATAGCCTAGCTTCACACGAAATTGGTTTGATTGTGGGATGATGGAGAATGAGATATCTAATGTTTTCGGTCCTATTTGCAAAGGTAAGGTGATTGATCCCATTGTAGGGCAAGTGAAACCATTATGTGTCTTGATCCATGCTTTTGGTTTATCATATATGTCTTGCTAGAGCTCATGCAAAAGTAAGAATTCCTTAGTGATCACATTCTCTCCATGGGTAGGATCTATTAGTATCCCATTAGTGGGATTTTCATAGATACAGTTGACTATGTAAAGAGGACCATTGGGTGCATGTTTAAGTATATCTTTAGAGGTGAAAGCAATCTCAAGTGGATTTTTAGTTTGGCCCTTACAAGGAATAATGTCTATCACTCCTACCATGTTGTCCATAGGATCATTATCTATAGAATCATGTTGAATAGAATCATTGTTATTATCATCCATATCAACATTCATCACATCATTCTTTATAGTTTCACTATCTTTGACAAATGAAATGTTATAGTTAGGAATAGGGTTGGTAAAGATTTGAAAATTTTGGTTAGGAGGGGCAACAAACTTATTTCCTTGATCACTAACACCCCCAACGAAAAGACGACCAAAATCAATGAGGTCTTGCACAAGATGTTTAAGATGCTTACAATTTTTTGTGTCATGTCCATTTTGTCGGTGATAATGGTAGTAAGAGTTTATTCTATAGCTTGCGGGTAATGGTTTACTAGGATTAGGTGTTTTAACGGGAGGTAAGGTAATCATTTTCTGTTCTATGAGTTTTGTCATTGTGTTATGAAGGGTGTCAGGTAAGGGAGTGAATTGTCTTTTCGATTCTCCATAGCTAAAGGGTATCGTGGCTTTAACAAAAACTACTTGGTTATTGAAATTTTGAGTTGTTTGTTGAGGGGGATTGAAATGAAGGAAACCTTTGTTCTATTTTCTAAAAGGTTGGGAATTGTTTTGGTTTGCGGGCTCAGATTTTTCAGTTTGGTTAGAAGTGGGCTTTGTATCTCGACTACTAACCAAATTTTGATAATCATGGATGGAAGTACATAAGTGCATAAAGGAGGGAAATTTCATCATGGTAAGCTTATCTTGTATCTTGATTTGAAAATTTACTATAAACATCTTTTGAAGGTGAGGGTCAGGAACCTTGACATCGATTTGGGAATAAAGCGATTGGTAGCATAAGATAAAGTCAATTATCTTTTCTTCATTTTTCTTACATCTCATCAAGTTGGCCAAGGTCATCTTAGGAGTCATATGCACTTGGAAATTATTAACAAATGCCTCAACTAGTTCATTGAATGAACGAATTGAGTTGTTTGGTAATGAAGAGAACCATTCCAAGGTAGTATCTTTCAAGGACCTAGGGAAAAGCTTAGCCAAGAGTTTATCATCAAGGACAAAGTTACTATATAAGGCAGTATAAGCATTAACATGGTTAGAAGGATCTCCCTTTCCTCCATATTTCTCAAATCTAGGAACCTCTACACCTTGTGGCATCGATATTCACAATATCTCTAAGGAAAATAGACTGCTTTTGACATAATATGTAGGTGGGCCATTTTGATTTTGGTTGATGATGAAAATTTGTTTTTAAAGGGATGAAACGGTTTGGAAGAGTTGGTTTATGAGAGGGTCATTACTTGTGTTATGAGATGGAAGTAAAAAAGGTGAAGGGATGTATGTGTTCAAGGGACAAGTGAATGGAATGCTTATAGGTGGTAAAGTGGTAGGAGATATATTGTGTGATGCCATAAAGGAACTAGGGATGCTAGAGGAAATACCCAAGGAAGGAATCACATTACTAGTTGGTTGCATTGTTGTTTTGACTTGCGGGTTGGTATAGGTAGGTATTGAGGTAATTGTTGTGGGAGGAATTTTAGTTCCTCCTTGGATTGTGACATTGGTTGTAGGTAAAGGAAAATTAGTGGTTGAGGTGAGATGTTTCCCAAAGATTTGAACTATGTTTTTCACAAGGTCAAGTACATCTTCACTTTCAAGCATGCAATGAATGTTATCTATAGTAGGGATGGCAATAGTTGAAGTGTTTTTGTTTTGCATTTGATGTTGTAGGTTTGCTAAGTCTTCATGAATGTGAATTATTTTTTCTTTTGGGACACTATCATTCCTTGTTTCAACACACATCACACTACTTGAAGGCAAAGAGTTGTTGATGGTTTGTCCATACCTAGTGTACTAGTGTCAATACTAGGAGTGAAAGAGCTAGATAACCCAAGATCCACAATGATTGTGCTATCGTGGGATGACATGAGTCTTGAACTTCATCTCACTATAGTATTAGCAATAGGATACCAAATACTCATACAAGGGCTACTAAATGCAAGATGAATGCAAATGCAATATAAGCTAAGAACAATGAAATGACTATAACATAAATTTTGTAAATTGAAACAAAAAGCTAATAACAGTAAACAAAAAATTACAAACAAAACTTTGAATGCTAGAAACTGTAGTGCAAAATGTGTATAGGGACTGATTCGCCCAAGGTGGCGAATGAGTCCTAGTAGGGATTGTTTTCAAAAATTTTAGAATTTTTCAATTGATTTTATGCTTTTTATGTTGTATGATCTACATTCTAAGTGCAAATGCAGATTTTGTTTGATTTTTCAGTGAAATGAGATGAAAAAATACAAGCTATATGATCTTTCACTAATGCAAAATTAGAAACCCTAGAATGCAAATTAACCAATGCAAACTCTAATGCAATGTTAATGCAAGCCAAATATAGGATGATGATGCACTCCAAATTAGATTTATAATGTTCTAAATGTGGGTTCACCAAAATGAAATGTTGTAAAAGTGGTATGATGTTATCATATGGTTTTAGGACATAAAGCACACCTACTTCTCCAATTTCATTCAAGGACAAACCCTTGAGATCTCAATGCAAAAGAGAAAGAGATCTTGCAAGAGGGATGTCCTAGGGGATGAATGCTAACTAAAAAGGGGTTCACCACCAAGTAAGAACTTGGAAAGACAAATGAAATGTAAGATGCAACACTAAACCCTAATTCAATGCAATGAGCTAGAAAAGTGAATGAAACAACATAGAAAACTACAGAAAAGAATGTGTGCACCTAGAAATATAGAGATGGATAGATGGAGGTTTGAAACACTAGAAAATTTGACTTTAATGCTGGGTGGGACTCATTCGCCAAGCTAGGTGAATCAATCCAGATTATGGGTTTCTATGCAGGAACATGAATCTGCTAAAAGGGTATCCGAATTTGCAAAAATCTGAATTTTGACTGAAACTAGGACTCATTCACCAAAAGTGGTGAATTAGTCTAGTTAGGGTTTTTTGAAGCTTCAAAGTCTGATCCTACTCTTATTTGTCTACTTTGTCTTTCCTGATTGATTTATGGATTTGAAACCTTGATTTGCAACCTGTAGGTGTTCTCCAATGTTCTTCGAGGCTTGATGACAACTTTGAGTGATTTGAAAATTTTTCTCCAATCTTTCTCCTTAGAAAATATGCTACCTAAACCTGCAAATTACACACAAAGGAGAGGGAACAATTTTGTTGGGTTAGTGGATAGGGGTTTGCCTTGGTCAAACCCCATTTTGGTAATCAAACCTTGAAATAAATGAAATAGTAATGGAGAATGATGAATGAACAAAATGTGATGTTGCAACTCACCAAACCCTATCAATAATATGCTACAAACATGTATGCAATGGCTCCAATGGATGTAGATCTTGACTCTTGCTTGAAGATGATATATCTTGAATTGAACACTTGCTTGAATCATAAAACCCTACACCATAATTGTTAGCTCCAAAAAAAACATGATGCATGAAGTCCTTGACATGATGATTGATGCTTGAATGCTACTCTAAAATGCTTGATAATATGCTCTTGAAGACACTTGAATGCTCTTGTGAACTCAACATGCTATTAGGAATGCTCTCGCAAAAGTCTTAGGTGAAAATGAATGAAAGAACCTTGTATTTATTCTCAATTATGCAAGAATTCCCAAAATTACAACACTACAAGTTGACATCAGATCTAGGAGGATAAAATCATGCCAATAATTTGAATTAATTTTGATTTTGGGCCACATGGGTCTCATTCGCCCAAGGTGGTGAATGAGTCCCACCAGGCTTAATTTTTGGGACCATTTTAAAAAATGCTTAGAAAGGTGTGAAATCGGGATTGGGACCAAAAAATTTAGGTGGGACTCATTCGACCAAGGTGGAAAATGAGTCCCAAATCACTAAATCTGGGCCAATCAAGCCTGAAACACCTAAATTATGATTGGGTAATGATTTGTGTTGGGATTATCCTTAGAAAGATGCATTAAATGGAGCTTTTGGATGTAAAATAAGGCCAATTAAAGCATAAGAAAGCCCAATTATTAATGAAAACCCTAGAAAAATGTGAAAGTGTGTTACAACACTTTACAACACTTCAAACAAGGCACCAATAAGCTCATTTAGTTCACAAGGGCCCAAGACCTAATGTGAATATGTTAGACATATTACAACACTAAATCAAGGCCAAGTTAGGGGGGACTTTTTCCGTCATTACAAGTAGTTTCTATTTATCATTACTTCATGAATTACATGCAAGTTGAATTAGGATCTCATACTTTGATTATCAGTAATGAATGTTCATGAGCATGCATGTATTTGGTTAATCTTTAGTACTCTAGAGGTTAGAGTAAGTTTAATTGCTAAGTTTGAGTAGTTTTGAGTTAGTTTAGTAATTCTTTATTAGTAATAGTTCAGTTACATGCTAAGCTGTAGGAACCAGTAGCCATTAGCTTTGGTTTGTTTTATTCATTGTTATGCAATTCTATAAATTTCTAACAAGTAGAATACCTTCATTAGGATAATCTAGCTAGTCTTAAGTCTTTGAAGGCACATACAGTACAACACCATCACAAGTTTACAAACCTTGGCTTGAAAATTTAATGTAGTTTTTGTAATGTTGAGTGGACTGTTTTGCTAGTTATACCTCTAAATTGTGTAGGTTCTACCAAGTTTATAATGCATTAGTTTAGACTCTACATTTTTGGCACAATTTTCGAGGATGGCGCTATCTTCATATACTTGTTTTCTGAGCTTTCATAGTTTACATTTTATTTTTAGCAATAATTTAGACTCTATAAAATACAGATTCTCGAAGATGTACATACTGCAACAACACTTTGTAGGAAGATCTGGGAGATATTATAGAGCATGTACCTATCACCAAAAGTTTATTTTGATGTGTGTAGAGGGATTGGCTCACCCCTGGGTGAATGGGTCCTTGATAGTGTAAGGATGTGGAAATTCAAATAAAAAATAAGTAAAGATAAAGTAGCAACCACTCTACTTTAAATCTAAACCAAAATCCAAATCCAAATCAAGAAAGTACAAATGAAAGATGAAACTAAATAAGCATCAAAAGAAAATAGAAAACTCGCCTATCAAAGTTGGTTCATCTTCCTTGCTTCTCCTCAAATATGCTTTTGTAAACTTTCCCTCATTTTTTGTTGCACAAATACCTACAAGTGATAATGATATGGTAGCATGAATGTTGAAGAATGTGGTTGTAAAGAAAAAATGGAGGAGAAAGCATTCTTTTATAAAAAAGTTTCTCGAATGGATGAATGAGATCAATCTTCTAGAAGATGTCGAGATCAACAGTGGAGGATTCATGCACCACAAAGTAGTGGGCTAGGGATAGCTATGAACAGATAGTCAAGATTCTTTGAAGACCAGAGGAAATCAACGGTCGATATTTGAAAAGAGAAAGTGGAGGGAAGATAGTGGAGGAATCAAATAATGATAATTAATTCATGGAGAAGCATGTGAGGGAATAAATAATCATTTAGATTATTTATTTGAGAGAATAAGGGAGATGGATATTTAATTTAAAATGATTGTGCAACCCTTAAATTAAATATAGAGGAAATGGGAAAGAGGGATTAAATAATTAAATCAAATTAATCATTTAATAGTGGAAGAGTGGTAAAAGATAGTTAAATAATTCCAATAATTATTTAACTATAGAAGGACGAAAAAGATTAATAATAGCTAAATAATTAAAAATAATTACTTAACTATAGGTGAATAATGAAGAGCGAATAATTAAATAAATGATAATTTATTTAATTATAGATAGAAATGTTTGAGACATAATTAAATAAATATTAATTTATTTAATTGATCAAAAAGAAGAATAAAGCAAGGGACCGCAGATTAATTAAATAATTAAAAAATTATTTAATTAATAGAGGAAAGTGGTAAAAGAGAAATAATAAAATAATTAAAATTATTTAATCATATGGGGGAGAAGAGAGAATGATGCAGAAAAATGACATTCTCAAGCGCAAGACATTTTTTCAGTGTCTACATTTGGCCCCTCTTTGACATAATGTGATTTGAGTGTTGTGTCAAAGAATAATTAAGAAAATATTTTTCAAATCATATGCCCCAACGTGCCTTGATGAAGGCAGGATAGACCTATTCCCCCTTGGAATTTTTTTCAAATTTCTGAAAAATTTGAGAAATTATTCTGAAAAGCAATTTTGATACACTAACAATGAAAGAATTCAGCTTACAGACCTTCAGGATGTTCACATTAGGGTTTGGAATCAACATTCGATGTATTAGATCAACATGTATGATTGATTGTGGTTCACATATTAGACACTGAGACATGTATATTTTTTTATTGAGCCTACGAGCTCCATTTTTGAGATTCATCTTGATATTGTACCATGACACTGATTTTTGATATATATATGTGAGATACATGATTTTGGTAGTGACTATGTGATGTGTCATTTACTATGCATGTTTCTAGATGGTATGATAGATTATGATGCTAGGATGTTATGCACTTATGAGATGATTATATATGATCATGCATTTTTGTGTGTTTTAATGTATTATGGATGATGGCTATGTTTTATGCTCATGTATGCTTTTCTATTTTATGATGTATGGATGATGCACACGATATATTTTGCTATATGTACGATGATTCTATATGATTATGATGTTTATGTGATGCACATGTGATGTATGGTTTATTATATTATGGATGTTGGAAGATGCGATGCAATATGAATGATATATGCAAATGCTATTATATGGATGTGTATATGATTTATGTAAATACAATGATATAGAAATGCAATGATCATGTATGGAAATGTATGAAATGAGATATTAATGCAAGATGATACTATGTGATCATGACTTAACATGTAATGTGTATATAGATGTATTCATGCATGTGTATATGTTGATGCTATCTATATTTTTGTATTTTTAGATGCAATATGGATGACCTAACATGTTTATCATGATTCCTATGATGCTTTATAATGCCTATATGCTTCTAACATGATCATGTATGCAAGATATTTTGTGTCACAGGATCATCAAGACGACTACAAATAGGAAAGGTGAGAGCATGAAGAAGGTGGATGTTAGTGCAAAGAAGATGGATATTAGCTTGTAGTTAGTCAAATGAAAAGGGATGGATATTCTTCCTTAATAGATGTCAACTTGCATGTTTATCATCGTTGGACAAAAAAATTATAGCAAATAGACCATAAACACCATGGTATGACATAGACCAAGGTGTGCAATGTTACTACTTGCAAAAGCAAACACTCAAAAGACAAGGAATGCCATGACTCATACTAAGGACCCAATTTCCCCAGTCTTTTTGTCAAGACAAACCACAAGCAACAATCAAAAGAAAAGAGATCATGATCCATCATTGCCCTCTAAATCCTTTGTGGGACATCCTCGAGGTAGCTAGTAACATGTCCAAAGAAAAATAAAAAAGATAAGACCAACTAGATCAATAAAGTCAACAACCATTTAGATCATTTGATGATAATATTGATGTGATTGATTGACTAATTGATTGATGAGTTTGATTAATAGATTGAACTGATTGATTAGGTGAAATGTTTGATTGATAGATAAGGTTGACTAATTGACTGATTATTAGACCATATAGATTGATTGAATGAAAAATATTGGTTGACCATATTGATTGATCAATTGAATTGACAAATTGATAAAATTGATTGATTAATTGACCAAATTGACTGATTGATAGAATTCACCAATTGACAAGATTGACTGACCATGCCTAGTTTTAGGAAAGACATATCTTGTATAAGGAAAATGATAAGGTTGATAAATGACCAATGTCCCAATTTAGGAAGGACACATCCTAAATAGGACAAACTGATAAGACCATAGACCTGATTAGGTAATTGACTAGTTTGGATGGAAGACCAGTTGAATGGTTGATTTGTTGATTCGTGATTTGGTTTAGATGTTTGTTTGCTTGTGTCTGAAGTGTTGACTTTAGAGAGAGAAAACTTATTATAGAACCAATGATAATAGACCAAGACAAACCCTAAAGGACTGACCTAGTGCCTTGGGGGTTCATCAAAAGATGGCCTTGCCTACAATATACATACAAAGACATCATAGTTCGACTGACTTTGACAAAAAAAATGGCTCATTATGAGGATTGGAATCATGAACGATTCAACTCACAAAAACCCTAAGGGACTAACCTAGTGCCTCAGGGGCTCATCGAAAGATGGCCTTGCCTATTTAGCAATGCAAAAAGACAACGTAGTTCGACTCGACTTGGACTAACATAGAATTTGACTCTAACTTTTTTTTAAAATTCTTTTGGATTTTTGATCTTTTATGTTTTTTTTGGATTTTTGATGTTTTATGAGCTGATACCATGTGTAGGATCCCATAAAGACGTAAGTCAAGGAATTGGCCCCAATCAGGTATAGGACCAAATTATTATGCGTGAGGAAATTGATGGATGCAAAGGATGGTCATGAAAGGTGAAGGACACTAAATGCCAATGGTTCTTAGGCCATGAGAAGGATGACAAAGCTTTATTATGGATGGATGATATGTGTGAATGGATGGATGAAAGTTGAAAAACTAGATAGAGTGATAGTAGATGAAGGAGCATAGACTAACTACACATGACACCTGTTTTCTAGGTTTTCACCACAGTACTTATCCAAAGTGCCACCAAAGTGGTTTTCACTATTGGACGAATTATTTCTCTTTGCTATTTTATTTATTTATTTTTATTTTTTTGGTGTCACCAAGATGCCTATTTGCCAAGTTTTCATTAGGGTGACTATTTTTTGACTTTTAATGGGATTCTCTGAAAGCTATGTATAATACCAATGAAGATGCATGTTGTTGATGGGCTTAGGTAATGGTTCACCTTCAGGAGTAAACAACTGATATGCACCAAACTCATATGCTGCTATGATGATGTAGGGGCCCAACCAATTGGGCTCATATTTGGATGACCATGCTAGATGAAGGGATATGATTTGAATGAAAGGTGTGAATGATGGATACAAAGGATGATTGATGTGGTAGATGAAGAGAGCTAGGGCATGATTCCTAATGTGCACACCATGGGCCATCATGCTTCACACGAAAAGGAGTTTGGGAAACCAGTGAGTTACAACATGTGAAGGGGTTGTTGTCAAAGTTCCATCAAGAAACATCACCAAGAGAGATGGAATTATATGATGGATATGCAAATATGGATAGATTTGGTAGAGTGTATGGATTAGGTGAAGATGATGAAGATGGATACTTTGGATCAATAAGCTCTTCTTTTGAAATTTTACTTTGATAGATGCCCCTAGTTATTTTTGATGAAGAAGCATAATTGGAGATCAAATTTTTCTTACTTTCATTCTTGAATTTTATTTTTATTTTTGATTTGTCCAATAGCTTTTGATTTTGACTAGAGGACCTTTCTTGATCTTTCTTTCTTTTCATTATTTATTTTGATTTTGTATCTCCACTTGAAGAAGGCACTTTCACCTTTTATTTTTGAGTTATATCCTTGTTATCTTCTTGAAGTGATACTTGTTGATCCAAATATATGAGGTGAATGGACATGGATGGGATAGATGAAATGGAAGGAATGTGTGATTCATGAAAAAGATTGACGATGCATTCAATAGATTCTTCGAGACTATCCTTTTCAATACTATTAACATCAAAGGAAGATTGCACATCATTAACAAGTTGGAAAGAAGAATCAGTAGAGGCAATAGTAGGGGATGCATACCATAACTCTAGATGGTCAAAATGGAAGGGTGATGGTTCAGAAGATGGAGTAGAAGGAACTGAATCATGAGATGGAGAGGGATGATCTTAAACATCCTCAATAGGATCATGAGTGGATATGGTGAATATGGAGTTATCATCAAGATCTCAAAAGGTTTCAATCCAAGAAAAACCCTTTGAAGTTGACTCAACATCATTCTTAAGAGTTTGGATATCCTTCGCAGCATTAACATTTTCTCCTATGAATAACTTCTCAACACAAAATGAACTATCCATACGATACTCTCCACACCCTATATCATGGATTTGGACTTTGGTTTTGGAAGGTGTAGTGAATGGAGTGGATGATTTTACCAAGGAAGATGGATCAATACAATGTGACAAGGTGAAAGATGAAGCTTATTGATTAATAGGCACTTGAAATTCAATAGTCCCTCTTAGATTATTGCAGTATTGGAAGGGATCATGATCACTTGGTATGGTAATTTTGATGCCATCATAAAGAAACTTCAGGAATTGGTGATAGGTGGAAGGTAAAACTCTCATGGCATGAATCCATGGGAAACCTAGGAGAATATTGTAGGGTAAGTCTAGATCCAAGACATGGAACATTGTGTCCTGAATAGCGGGACCAACCCTCACAAGAAGTGTGATTAATCCTTCAAACTAGCACTCAACATCGTGATAAGCCTTGATAAAAATTGTCTTAGATTGATCTATGCAAGCCTCATAGAATCCTAATGATGTGACCAATTTTACGGTACATATGTTTAGACCCACTCCACTGTTTACCAAGACTCATTTTATTTTATGTTTATTTATGTAGACTTCTAGATGTAGGGGATCATTATGATTTGGATTTTGTGTGGTTTGATCTTGTTCGAGAAAGGTGACATGATGAGGTGTATCTAGGCATCCAACCATGGCCTGGAATTTTTTGAAATTTAGGTTAGAAGGTACATATATTTCTTGCAAGGATTTGTCTATAATGGCTCTGTACTTTGGGGAAATGTGAAGCAACTCAAGAATAGATATTTGTGTGGGCGTCTTTCCTAGATGATCAAGGAGGTTGTACTAAATTTTTGGTTGTAGATTAGAATCAACCCCTTGAAGGGTTACCTTAGCTCTATAGGTAGTGACAACACATTATGAACTTTTGTTAATGGTAATGGTGGCAACATGTTCATCAAGGGATTGAATGTGATGGATGGTATAGTCATGTACAATGTGGGTATAATTAGCACTGCTATTATTCCTTGAATTGGAGGCCTTCCCTTTTCCATGGTCTTGCAAGGGAGTTTTGAATATGGTATGATCAAAATTAGTTTTAGGTTGTGATTTATCCACTGAAATGTCACCTTGTTCAATAAGGTCTTGAATGAGATTCTTAAGTGTCCAACATGATGATGTATTGTGTACTTTCCCATGATGGTATTCACAAAATTCATTTTCATTCCACCAGTTAGGTTTTACCAAAGTCAGTTCATATGTCTTAACACTTGGAAGTTGAATGATATTTGATTGAAAAAGTCTCTTTAAAACCAACTCACTGGGTTCCACCAAGGGTGTATATGTTCTCTTTGTGCGAGGAGGTCCTTTACATTGTTGTTAATGATTTTGGACATCGTTTAATGTTTGATCATGATTGGGTGTTTGTGTGTTTTATGTAGAGGGACCTTTAATATGAAGAGTTGGGTTACCTTGATTTACCACTTTAGCATCTACAACCTCATCATTGGTGACATTCTTATTAAAATACCAAAATTTACCTTTGTCACTAGGAGCGTTAGGGGCGCCCTTGAAGATTTTAACTATTCCTTTTGCCACAAGAGCTTTCTCAATAAAATCCCCTTTTTCAATGACATCTTCAAAGGCAGTGCAACATTGTATTTGGAGTTAAGTCATCAATTTTGAATGGAGGCTTTCTATAAAAATAGTGACCAATTTTTTCTTAGGTATGTGAAAAGGGAATTTGTTAGCCATGTTGCACCATCTTTGATAAAATGATGTAAGTGATTCACCCTCTTTTTGTTTGGTAGTGCATAGTGTTGCAAGGGTTGTGTCACTTTCTATGTTGTAGGAAGAGTGGTTGATAAAATTTTCAACCAAGTCACCCCATGTTCTTATCACAAGAGGAAGGTGCAAAAACCATTCTAGAGCTGTCCCTAAAAGGCTTCGAGGAAATAGTCTCATCAAATAAGTAGGCTCATATGCAATGTCCATACATGTCGTGTTAAATTATCATATATGTTCCATTGGATCTCCTCTCCCTTTGTATTTGTTAAAATTTGGTGTGGTAAAATGTGGAGGGAAAGGTGGCATGTATAAGTTTATGTGGAAAGGGTAAGGACACAATTCCTCCATAGAATATGTCTTCTTATTTGTCCCCAATTATATGTTTTCCATCTGTTGTTGTATTGCTTGCATTTGTTGCATTAAGGTGTCCATGGGAGATGGTGTCATGTTGGATTGCCCTTGCATAAGGGGATAAAAATTAATGTTGGGAGTGTTAGGTGATTGTATGATGAATTTGGTCCCAATGTTTGATTTTGATTGGCATTTTGTTGCAAAAGATTCAATTTTCCTCGTTGATAAAGGGGTGTAAATGTGGCATTGGTGTTGAATTGATTTTGAGGAATGAAATTGACATTTGGTGTTGCTTTGGAGTTTAAACTTGTTCCAAAGTCCATGTTGGTATTTTGTGTAGCATTTTGAAATTGAGATGTAGGACCTTGATTCATATTTTGAAATGATGGGCCTTGGTTTGTATTTTGAAATTATGGGCCTTGGTTTGTATTTTGAAATTATGGGTCTTGGTTTGTATTTTGAAATTGAGGTGTAGGACCTTGGTTTTTCCCCTTTGATTTGGTGATGACATGAATCCTCCTTGATTTATTTGGTTGGTTTTTATTTGTATTATTTTGTGTGCCAAATGGATTTGCAAATGTTGCACCCATAGGGTTGGAAAATGAGCTACCAAATGTGAATGTTGACCCTTGGGACATAGTATGTGTTCTCTTAGCTCCAAATATTGGTAGATTGGGAATGTGTGTAGTTTTTGCAATGTGCATTATGGACCCAAGGGGTAGGCTAGTGAAAATTTGTTGTGAGCATGGTATTCCTAGTGAAAATATGTTTTTATTGGAACCTTGGTTTTGTGGAGCTCCCTCCACAAGTGTAGAAACATCATATTCAAAAGGAAGTTTGGCCCCTTTCTTAGCTAGTGCATAAAAGAGTCTATTTGGATCAACACTAACAAGCTCATCAAAAATTCGAACAATCCTTGGATCTTCGGACGCTCTTTAAATTTCTTTAGGAGTTAGGCATTTGTTGAATTTTGTTAAGCCAAGGTTGTCAAATGTGTTTGGTGATTCTCTTTGTGGTGTTTCTCTTTGTGATGATGGAGATTGATTTGATACAAGGTTTGTGCCATGAGGGGGACTAGAAAATAGGTCATTTGAAGAATCCATGTCCTTTCTTTTTCTTTGTGATCTTATTTTGATCATGTAAGACTTGCAAGATGGATGTGATAATGTAAAGATTTTATAAATGCAAAGTGGGATATGAGACTAAGCTATGTTTTTGATTTTTTTGGGATTTTTGAGTATATGAGGATGTCAAATGCTAATGCACCTAAGACTAAGGTTTGATATTCAATGGTGATAATGAACTTATGACCAAAGGATATGGTATGGAAATGAAGCTAAATGACACTAAGGGATATAAAATGATACTAATCATATGGACCTTAAGATCTAAGAAAAAGGAGGCTAACCAAGCTATGTTGATCCAAGATTACAAAAAAAATTGTAAATTACCTTTATGAAGAGCAATATTGAGAGAATTTGATAAGGAGAGTCTAAACTAAGACATAAGTTTGAGACCCAATTTTGACAATGACAATGATGATGATGGTGATTGATAATGTAGACACCTAAATTTGGACACTTACATTTGTCCAAATTTATCCCTTTTCGTCTAAACATCCTAAACATCCTCTTATTTGCATTAATTAAGTAATATTGCTTATTTAATTAATACCCTTAAATTCTTCTAAATCCCTAAGGTATTTAGTTAATAATTAAATACCTTACCCTTTATCCCCCTTATCCTCAAAGAATTAAATAAATAATACATTTATTTAATTCCTCACATGTCACATCCTCCATCACTTTTCTTAATCATAATCCACCTCTTAATCCCATCATTAGGGATGTGCACATGTCTAATCCATGATTAGGATGTGTCACATCCTCCAAATTTTGCAAGTTGGATCCTAATCTTCATTAGCCACTAACTAACTTCTAATAATTGATTAGCTAGTCTAATAAGCATCTTGGTCAACTCTCTCATCTCCCAAGAAATATTAAATTCCTTTTATTATCCCAATGTCCTTTCAAATGGAATTTTAAATTCCATTTTATCCCTCCAAGACTCTCCTCTTCCCCATGCAAGTTGTTAAGATTTCTAGAACTACTCACTTGTAACATCAGTCACATGAGGACAAGTACTTACCTTTTTAAGGAACTTGTCTTATCCAAGGTACTTCTCAGCTTCCTTTTTGGGAATCTTGTCTTATCTTTAAGATATCCCCAATCATGTGAATATAAAATTCACTTTTATTTTTCCAAAGCTCTCCCCTTCCGCATGTGGATGATTGAGAGGTCACATCAATCACATACCAAGGTACTTGCAAGTACCTCCACATCATATGTCATTTTCCACATCACATGTCCTCTTGACATCTCATCCTCCACATGGAAATATGTAAGGGTTTGTGAGTCCTCAACTCACCAAAGCCCTCCATCTTGTCCATGTTGGCACCATCTTGACAGTTCAAATCCCTAGATGCCTTTCCGCTAAAATAGAGGACTTTTGGCTTCATTTTCTCATAACACAACACACATTATTATGCATCTTCAAGCTCAACCATTCTCATAATCCACCATTATTGCATCTTCAAACTCATAGTGCATCCCTTCCACACACTTATCAAAATACCCACTTGAATCATTTGAATCTCCATCAAATCCTCATCATTTTGCATATCATTCTAGATTGTTTGCCATCAAGGAACACACACATTATCAACAAATAAAGGGCCAACTAAGGTATCAACTTGAACAAAGGTATATCTCTTATTTATCTTTTCTTTTGTTTGAGTTCAACTAGGCTAATCATTGAGGTTGCGTAGTGTTGTTTTCTCCTTTGCATCATTTTTTTTTGCATCACTTAGGATATGTAAACTTCACTGCATCACATTTCTGACACACCCGGTGGGACCCACAAATGGGTCCCTTTCTTTTATGTTTTCTGTTGTTTCACGTTTTGCAGCTTCAGGTTACAGAGAGGCGACTTCAACCAAGACAGAGGTGACCCCACCCACAGTTGGGTGAACTTGAACTTCAGAGGGGTGAACCTACCCTATGGAGGG
>VDFB02309462.1:0-28568 GCA_007258455.2 Sequoia sempervirens
TATTCACCATAGATCTTCCCATCAGCATAGTGTCGTCAACAAACTATTGGTGATAAAAAATTAAATTAGTGGAAGAATGACTTAGACCAACAAGAGAACTCTATTCAATCAATCTTTTAAGGTTCCTTCCTAGGCTTTCAGCCATTATTGTGAATAGAATAGGTGAGATAGGATCACCCTATCTTAAACATCTTGAGTTTTGAAAGAATTTGGAAGGAGATCCATTCATAATTATAGATGTGGAAACCATAGTAACCAACTAATTCACCGATTGAATGAATCTACTGCTAAAACCAAACACCCTTAGAATTTTAAATAAAAACTCCCAATCAACCCGGTCATAAGCTTTGGATATATCCAGCTTAAGAAGAAACCCTTCAATTTTAGATTCCACAAGTGAATGGATATTCTCATGGACTGTGACTATAGAATCTAATATTTTCCTTCCAGGTAAAAAACCATTCTACCAAGGGGAAATCAATGAAGGGAGGATATAAAGGATCCTTGAAGTCAAAACCTTTGATATGATTTTTGTAGAAAGAATTGCAAAGGCTAATGGGTCTGAATGCCTCAAACTCTGTAGCCCTGGTTTCTTAGGAATAAGGACCACAAAAGTAGCATTTAGTTCCTTACGGAGCCTTCTAGATCCAAAGAATTCCTTAACAACATTCACAACATTATTTTCAAAAATATCCCAAAACCATTGAAAAAAGAACATAGGAAATCCATTAGGGCCAGGGGCCTTATTTCCTTCAAAAGAAAAGACATATTTCATGATTTCCTCCTTAGAGGGGATGGCCGCAACTTTTCATTATCTTCCCTCTCAACAACCTTAGGGATAGCCTCTAATAAAAAATATTGGTCATTTTGATTGATTTCCCCATTTGTCGAAAGAAGGTCATTATAGAAGAGGACAACTTGATTTTTGATGTCTTCCTCTTCCTCAAATCTCGTTCCATTTACTTCTATGAAAGAGATTATATTGGCAGCCCTATGTTTAGAAGTAGATAAATGGAAGTACCTAGTATTTCTATCTCTAGCTAAAAGCCACAACACCCTTGATCTCTACCTCGAAAACTCCTCTTTAGCTATTATATCATGCAATTACACCAACAACTCATTTTCTTTAACCTTATTATTTTCAATGTATACTTCCTTCTAAATTTTGTCCTGGATCTCCGCAAGCTCCATTTGAAGTTTGGATTTAATACCAATTTTTTTTCCGAAGGAATCTTTTTTCTAGCTTCTTAAATTATGTTTGACTTCTCTCAATTTTTTTAGCAATTCTGAACATAGCATTACCCAGAACATCAATATTCCACCATTTCTTGATTTCATAAAAAATAAGGGGGTAGGAAAACCACATTCTTTCAAATCTAAAGGGAGAGTTTTTCTTCACCTTTATAGGATCTGCCACAAAACTTATGGGAATGTGATCCAAACCTACTCTAGAGAGAGCTTTAAGAGAGTAGGAATAGCTTATAAGCCATTGATGAGAAATTAGAGCTATATCTAACCTTACTTGAATAAGTTCCTTACTAATTCTTCTATTCGACCATGTATACTGGGTCCCTTGCAAGTCCATGTCAATTAGCTCCTTATTGTTGATGAAGTGAAAAAGACCAGATTTACTCTCTTGATTCACTTGAGAGCCTCCAAATTTCTCCTCATTCAGAAGGGGAGTATTAAAATCGCCCATTACTACCCAATGGTCATTATCAAAAATCCTGTGGAAAGAAGAGAGTTCATTCCATAAATATTTTCTAGCTCCTTTCCCATTGGGAGCATAGATATTCAGCTGAGTCCAGTTGACTAAAGCTATCTCTGATATGTGTGAATTTGGTAGCCACATGATTATTGCTCTCTAGCAAAGGTTCCCCTTCAATAAGGTTCTAGTTCCGAAAGGTAGCATTTCCTCCTAACGCACCATCTGAGCTATTTCCTTGGATCCCATAGTTTTGAAACATTTTGATCTTCTCCACCTTTTCTTTGGACATTTTAGTTTCTTGGATGAGGAGAATATCAGGTTTATGATCCCTAACAAAATTGTGCAAAACATCCCTCTTGTGAAGGCTATTGAGCCCTCTTATATTCCAAGACATAATCTTCATATCTTATCAGGGGATTGGATAATCTTCATAATGGTCTTTTGAACACCATCCACTATGCCCTAAAATCTTTCATGCTCTCTCTACCATTTACTCGATCTTCTGCCTTGGCTAAGCTTAGTAGCTCCACAATCCTCCTTTGCTCTTGTTCTGGTAACAACTCCACTCAGAGTATTCTGATGTTTGATTTTCTCCTTCTTTTTCTTAGAATGAGAGAGGACTTCTTCCAAATCATTATCTTCTTGGCTCTCCATCTCTCTGCCAGACTCCCATTCCTTATCATACACTCTTCTTTGCCCCCAAGGGAGGGTATCCATCTGGCCTTTCCTAAGCTGGTTTAGATTATCACTCGAAAGTTCAGTGTTCTCACTCAGATTCTCAAAGGTTTCCTTGAAAAAATCTAGAGTTATTTTTTCCCCGAGTTTAAGAGGTTCACTCAAAGGGGAACATTCTACAGAGGAAGTATTCAAGATAGGAATTCCAATATCTAGAGACAGGCCCTAGATAGGAATATCCTCCAGTCAAGGATACCGATTTTATTTTCCTTTTGATAAGATCTTAAGAGTGGAGGAAACAAATTCCTCATCCCATTTACCTTCCCCCACACTCTCCAATGTTTTTTCATCATCTTCCTTAGGACCATCATTATCTTCTTCCCCTGTTTGGTGATTCTTCTGCACAATAAGATCCTTAGGTTTTGTTTCATCATTAAAGTCAAAGGTATTCCTTTGAGATTCCTATTTCCTTCTAGAATCCACATTAAGGGTGTTGGTATTACTTTCTTGTCCTTCCCCATCATATTTCTTTCTCCAAAAAGTCTTAGGGTTGGGTTCATGGTTATCTTTTTCTTTACTGGCATTCCATGTATTCCCCCTTTCCTTTATCTCCTGAAAATAGAATTTTAGCTACAAATTCAATATTAGTAACACAATAAAAATACTCCTGATTTTTATCCCTGGGTATGTGCAGGATCATCATGGAAAAAATAGGCCCTTAAGTGGCAAAAAATTTAGAAAAATCAGAGTTAAGAAAATTGACATTAAAATTTGAATAAGTTATCTATATTATTTCAAAAATATGTAAGAATAAAATCTGTAGCAAATTGAATGTAGTTTCTAAACCACTAGGTTTGTTTAAAGAACAAAAAAATATCTTTGGTGAAAATTTGAAATTTCAATGCGGGTACTTAAATTTCAGGGAAAAATAAGAAGTAGGTGTGGACCACCTAACCACAATAAAATGATAATATTTTTTTATAAGATTTTAGATATAAGTGGAGGACTCATGCCCAGATGTGATGCATATTTTTTGTAATTTTTTTCCATGTAAATAATTAATTATGAATTTTTTATTACAACTTTTTAAAAAATATAAAAAATCGTATGTCTGACCACCTTAACTTGGTCAAAACTTCATGAAATATAATTTTTATTTTTCTAATCCTATAGTATGTGAAGCATAGAATGTGATGCATTTTTGGATTCAAAAAATGTGATACCGTTTGAAAGCTATAGATGTTTTTCAATCAGCCCATCAATTAGGACTTTAGTCGTAATTTGAATAGAAAATGAATAATAATTACTTATTAAATTCAAAGTAAAGCATAATTTATATTGTTTGAAAGATGAAAATCTCCTTTAAAAACCCTTTTCGTTTCATCAATTTTGTGTAAAAAAATAGTCATTAGCCACATACCCATCATATTGCCACTTTTTAGCCCATCATGATCCTGCACATACCCCCCTCTCCTCTATATCCATTTCAATTTCATTAGCACTATCAGAATATTCTTTCCTTTAACCCTAAAATAAACTTTCATCCATGCAAGTCTCTTTATCACATGAGAAATTATCAACTAATGCTAATGGAAGCTTACCTCACAAATCAACATCCACATTCTCACCTTCTTCCTGAATTGAAAATGTAGTACCTTCTTTCAACAATGTTATATTTTCTACAAACTCTTCCTCTACACTAATCTCATTATGCTCAAATAAATTAGCAACAACATTTTTACAAAAATCATATTTTACCCCTTCTTTCTCCACTGAAACTTTCACTCTACCCCTTTTCAATGCAATCAACACTATTACAACTTGTATTAGAAAACCATGATCTTCATCCTTGTAAACAAAGATCTTGGAACCCAAGGTCTTTCTAGCACTTCTAGGGTTTTTCACCTAAAAGGAGAAAGATGGGCCAAAATTCCATGTAAACATTCAAGAATTAAAGTGATATGGGTGTAATGTTACTAAATGATATGATCTAAATGTAGAGGATTGATAAAATAGATCACTAATTGAATGCAACCTAATAAATGCAAAGTGTGTGAAAATAAAGGACCTAGAAATGAAAGTGAATTGTAACAGAAATTAACATAATTGAATGTGTGCACCTAAGAACTTGTTGGAGATGGGAAATGACTTCTGAAATGTTGTTGATACTCAAAATTTTGCCTATTGGGACTCATTCACCATTCTAGTCGAATTAGTCCTAGATCTAGGAAATTGTTCTGGAGGCTATTTTAGACAAATGGGTATCCAAAACTGCAGAAAACACTCTTCAGGGCTAGGAGTGGGACTCATTTTCCACTATGGAAAATAAGTCCACTTTTGAATTTTTGCAAATCCAAAAGAGGAAACTAAAGCGCTCAGTCTGCACTTCGGTTCCTGATAGGTATCCACCTTTGAAAGTCTAATTTTCAACATTGTTGGTGACTTTTAGTTGATATTTTGAACTTGCAAGGAAGAAGATGACTCCAATAAGTCTTCAACTTATTCTTCAATGGTTTCTAAGTCTTCAAGATACATAAATATGCAAATACACAAGAAAAGAGAGAGAAATGTTAGAGTTTAGGGCATGGGGGTTTGCCTTAGTTAAACCCCTTTTAAGGTAATTAAACCAATATGAAAAAAGAATGTAATAAAGCATGAAAAAATGGAGTTAATACCTTTCCATAATGATTGATCTTGATTTTCTGCAACAATAGATGAAGAATCTTCCCTTGGATTGTCTGAAGAAGCTATCTTGATGACTTGCAATGTTAAAAAGCCTAGCTTGCTTGACTTGAAGTAGAAGAAAAATGATGAATGAGTTAGGTTGATGATGAGTTATGATCAATTAGGGATTAGAGGCTTGTATTTATAGGAAATCCACCTTATTTTCCTATTAATTTGATCCCCAAGGCTGACATGGAGAAAAATTAAACTTAAAACCTAACTTTTCCTACTCAAACCCCAAAAATGACTCAAATGGGACTCATTCACCATGAAGGGTGAATGGGTCCCACCTAGATGGGACTGATTCACCCCTAATGGCGAATGGGTCCCATAGGGGCAATTTTGCTAGATGGAATGTTGGGAAGTATGGAAATCAAGTTTATATGGTGACTTTGTCTGTTATTTGATCAATTTATGCCTCAGGATGCACAATATGGGGCCATAGGGGCCTATTAATGATGATGCAAATGTTAATTAGGGATTGGGACACAAAATTCAATGTGAAAGTGTGATTAAATAAACTTTGCAACACTAAAATAAGGTCTAGTTAGCCTAGAAGGGTACAATATCCAATGTGAATGTGTAAGACACATTACAACACTAGATTAAGATTAATTTTAATTCACAAGCCTCCTATATTAATGTGATAATTCCATTAAATACATTTTATAAGGGGAAAAATAGGTTCATTGGACTTAGATGCTTAATAAGAGTCTAAAAAAGTGTGAAAGTCATTTACAACACTTTACAACACCTTTAATAGACATCGATAAATTCATTTGGAAGGGTCCAAGACCTAATGTGGACATGTAAAACACCTCACAACACTAAATCAAGGCCTGAATAAGTCCAATTTTTCATCAATTATTACCAAATAAAGCAAGCAAAAAGGGATACTTTTTCCGTGTCCACAATCCTCATCCTCTTACTATTTTTTGTATCTCACATTAATAAAAAAAATTCCAATTTTATTACATTAAATTCCTTCTTCCATACTCAAACGATTTAACAAGTGTTTGATTCCTTAACAAAAGGTTTTTTTGATATGGGGCTCTATTACACTTCTAGGGTTTTGTACCTAAAAGGAGATAGGTATCCAAAAGTCTTAATGGATCACTCAAGAATATTCCCTTGAGATTTCAATGCAAAGACAATTGAAATATGTCTAAGGGGAGTGTCCTAGATACAATTGATTAATAAAAGAGAATTATTACAAATGCAAAAATAATGAAATGCAAGATGTTTTAAAACATGTTGTGATATGCAAAATGAGCTAAATATGCAAACAAACTATAATAGAAACTAATGAGATCAAAGGTGTGCACTTGGAAACTGAAAAAGGATGGAAGTGATCTTTGGAATCCTACATAAGTCACTGTTGAAGCCAACTAAGACTCATATGCCAAGCTGGGCAACTTAGTCTGGTTTCAGGAGAATTCTTATGTAACAGGTTTCAGACAACTGGGTATTCACAACTACAAAATCTCTATTTAGGTATTGTCAGTGGGACTCATACACCATTAATGGAAACTTAGTCCAGTTCTATATTTTAGGAAATTCAAAAGTGCAATTTGTAGCTCCCGGTCTGCACTTCATCTCCCGTGTTTCCAAAAAGTGTATACCTTGCTTGATATGGGAAAAATTGATGATAAATTGGACTTAATGAGTCCTTGATTTCGTGTTGTGAGGTGTCTACACATCCACACTAGATCTTGGGCCCTTGCAAATTGAATAAAATACATTTAACGATGTCTTGTAAAGGTGTTGTAAGGTGTTGTAACACATCTTCACACTTTTCTAGGACAATAATGTTATAATTCACCTAAATAACCTTACCAAGACCTATTTCAAAGTGTTTTAAAGTCTTGTAATAAAATCTCACACTTTCCTAGGCTCTTCATCAATATTTCCACTTGTCTTATGTTTTAATGGCCCCTTTATGCACTTAAAGGCCTTAATTATGTGTCTCGTTGAGGAAGATACTGATAAAAAACATTTAATACATCTTAATCTCTGAAATCCACTCAAAATTTCCTAGGTGGACTAAGTCGCCACCTTGGGCGACTTATTCCCATTTGGCTCAAAAATAAAAATTTATTTAAATTTCTTTCAGGTTTTTATTCCTTAAGACCTAAGGTCGGCCTATGATGAGGTATTTTTGTTAATTAAGTAATAATTGTGTATAAATAAGTTTTCCCCCTTAATTTTTTAATCTGATAACTAAATCTCCCATCTCTTATCATTCATTCATCATCTATCTTTTCCCTCAAATCAAGCAAGCTAGGGTTTTAGCATTACAATTCATCAAGATAGCTTCCTAAGACATTCAAGGGAAGATTCTTCATGTTTTATTGCAAAAATTCAAGATCAAACATCATGGAAGGGTATTAACTCCATTTTTTCATTCTTCATTACATTATTTCTTCATTTGGTTTAATTACCTAAAAGGGGTTTGACCAAGGCAAACCCCCATGCCCTAACATTCACCATTTCCTTCTCTTTCATTGTGTGTTTGTAGATTTAGGCACTTTGAGGGTTTGGGGATCATTGAAGATTAAGTTGAAGAATCATTGAACATATCTCCTTGTTTAAAAATCCAAAATATCCATTAAAATTCACCTTTAGGCTCGAACATTAGAGTTTCAAAAAAAGACACCTGTGGGAAACTAGAGTGCAAACCTAGGGCTTTCATTTTCACTTCCAAACTTTTAGAGATTCAAAAGTGGACTAACTCACTAGTAGTGGGAAATTAGTCCTAATAAACTCATTTTTCAGTGATTTTTGTAGATTCGGATACCCATTTGGCCGAAACAGGCTTCAGAGTAGTTTCCCCAAACTGCGACTAAATCGCCCAACCTGGCGACTGAGTCCCACCAAGCTTAAAAATTGGAATTTCTAGAATGTTAGTGGCCTCTACAATCTCCAGTCTTCTCCTCATCAGTTTTTAGGTGCATAATTCCTATTCTATATCTTTATTTCATCATTTATTGCATTCATTTTACTTTTTTTCATATCATAGTGTGTTTTCAAACACGTTGCATTTTCTAAAATTTTCATCATTAGATCATTTAATTTTCAGATCAGATCATTAGTGAACATTAATTAGACATAATAAATTTCATTTACATAGACTTTGAGTGTAAACCCTTTCATTTTGGACCTCATCCAATCCCCTTTCTCCTTTTTAGGTGAAAAACCCTAGGAGGAACAAAGCATTGTGAGGGAAAACTAAAATAATCATTTAAATTTTTGTGAACCTTATTTTTGAATACTTTTCATTTCTTATTTGGAGTCCTTTATCATAGATTTAGCTCCCATTAACTTTGGATTAGGATTTGCATGCTAGGTTTCAAGTTTTGCATTCATAAAAAGAGCATTTAGGTTGCATTTTTGACATCTACAATCATTACAATTTTTTGAAAATTTGCATTTTCCTCTTAGTATTGCATCATACCATATCTAAAACATCAAAATGCATTAAAACTTCCTCAAAATTTTGTAAAAAACCCTAACTGGGACTAATTTGCCAGTTTGGGAGACTTAGCCCTAGTCCAGATTTTTTAGTGTTTAATATAGTGTTAGAAACCTCAATTTTGTGCTTCCTAAGCCTCCTAGTATCATATACTATAAGTATGGAAAGTTTTTGGAACATTTGTTTTATTCATTTAGGTCAAAAACATCAATTTAGGGTAGTCATTTTTTAAATCATTTCAATTTCGAGCATTTTTGTATCTTAAATCATTGAAAAATCTCTAAAATTTTACATTTGCATCTTAGGATTGCATTGAATAGTATAGAGACAATCAAAATCCATCAGAAAATTTTGAAAAATCTCAAAAGAGTCCCTACTGGGACTATGTCGCCACCTTGGGCGAATTAGTCCCTGTTCACCCCTAATATAGCCTTTTACAGAGCTAAAAACCTTGTTTTCAAGCTTCTGTTTGGTGCCATTACCTATCTGTATCAATTGGTTGAGTTTTTGTAACATCCATTTCATTAGATCTAGCTTAAATTATCTCATTTCATGCATGGTTTAAATTTCACATTTTCATTCTCATATTGTTACATAGCATAATCAGTCAATTATCATCTGAAAATTGTATTCCATTTTAGCCCTTTACATTGCATTTTGAGTTAGCATAGATTTTTCTTTCAAAATGTTAGTTTCAATCTTCTCCAAATTTGCAAAGAAAAATTTATTCAATAAGCATGATCATCATTCATTTAATGCATGTCCTAGTTATGCGAGTTTCTTAGCACAAGAGAGTGAAAATGACAATGTTAACCTTAAACTCACACCCTCTCCTATCTCCCCCATTTGTGTGGATAATGTGATAGAAGAGCATAAAAAAATAGATACTTGTTATGATCATAATTTTGCTTCTCCTAATACCTCTCCTTTTAGTGACGAAGGTATCTTGGTGAAAGAAGACACAGTCATTGATAATCATGAGGATCTTGTTTTTCCTTCTCCTCATCCCCTTTAGGAAGATATTTTAGCATAAGAGAATGAAATCATAGATACATTCTTAAACATCACCTTACCTAATTTCCATCATGAGGATAATTTTGACGAATATGTAAGATTATAAATGACAAGGATGATAGATTGGTCTTAAATAATCAAATATTTAAGGTCTATAACAACCCTCTTTATGATCCTTCACCCACCTCTCCTATTTTGGAAGACATTAGGGAACAAAGGGATGAACTTATAAATGATCATGATGTTGGAAACCACGATGGATGAAAATCATGAGAATCTTAGTGATCCCTCTTCCACTGGGACAACCCTAATTAAGCAAGACACTTCAATCACTGATCATTCCCCTTCTTGTGAAGAACCAAACATTGAATGTCAAGAACATCTAGTTTGTAGTTCTCCTAAACACTCTCCTCATAATGAAGGTATCATGGTACAAGCAAACACCACTAGTATCATATGCAACCCAAAAACCAACCTCACTTTGAAACATCTCGAACTGCTGGATATCGATCACGCCTTGATGCCAACCTTAGGAACTCATGATAAGTCACTCTCTACTCTTCAAAAAAACAAGGTTACATGTGCTATGATTAGTACCAAGCAAAAATATATAGAAATACAAAAGCAAATTGAAGAGGCCACAAGGTTCTTGGAGAGGTATGTGTGGGATCATGATGGGTATGTGTGGGGTGTGTGGCTGATGAAAAGATTTTTACCCAAAATTGATATTGAAATGAAAGGGTTTTTAAAGGAGATTCTTAGCTTTCCACCAATATAAATTATACTTTGAATTTAATAAATAGTATTATTCATTTTCTTTGAGATTGACTAAAAGTCTGATTGAAAGTAGGTTGATTAGAAAAATATCTATAGCTTTCAAATAGTATCACATTTTTTAAATCAAAACATGTGTCACACATTTTATGCTGAATATAGTATTAAAAAATCATGAAGTTTTTGACCAAGTTAAAGGTGTGAAATATCACGAGTTTTTTATATTTTTTAAAAGTTGTAATAAAATTCATAATTAATTATTTACTTGGAAAATATCTAAAATATTATAAAAATATATTATCATTTTATTGTGGTTAGGGTGGTTAGACAAACACGTACTTATTTTTTCCCTGAAATTTTAGTACTACTCCATTGAAATTTCAAATTTTCACCAAATATTTTTTCTTTAAAAATAAAAAATAAACCTAGTATTTTAGAAACCATATTCAATTTGCTATAGATTCTATTCTTACATATTTTTGAAATAATATAGATAACTTATTAAATTTCTTACGTCAAGTTGCCTAACTTTGATTTTTCTGAATTTTTTGCCACTTAAGGGCCTATTTTTTCCATGATGATCCTGCACATACCTAAGACCTCTCAAAAACTTTTGAATCTATAACTCTATCCAAAGGAGAATACAATATCGTACCAAAAGAGTCTAACCAAAGAAAAAGGAATCTGGTAACAACAATAACATCTTCTTCACCCATCTTACAAGCACAAACAACATACACAACAAACTTTGAGGAAATTGATCAACCACCAAATCCAACAAAGGAAACCAAACAACTTGGGAAACGATGTGATGTTATTGAACAAAGTATGCATTCCCCTCTAGCATCCAAAACACAAGTGTCAAATCATGGTCTTATTGATTGTCCTTTCATAGAAATAAACCCATCCAACAAACCTTCCCTCAACATCAATAATATCACACATGACTCTTCCAAGACAACTATAACCTTGGTACATCCTAAACTCATAGAAATCTCATTAAACATGTATCAAGTAGAAAATTTGTCTCCTTATCTAAATAAATAAGATTAGTTGTTTCTCCTTGCCATGCAATAGTTGTAGGATACTAGCACACTCACTATTTCATGTTTTGCATCCGTTTCAAGGGCCAACATACCATCATCCATTCTAGGTTCACACTTTTCCTATACTAAGTGGGGGAAAAGGTTTATAAATCCTTATCATCGTATGTCACTTGTTGTTGTCTCTTTTGACTAGTCGTTAACCTTTAATGAACATATAAGAGCAAGATTGGGATGTGGATGACATGTCTTAAAATTGACTTGGATGTGACATACCATCTTCTTCATTCTGCAACTTATCAAAAAAATATGACTTGGCATATGGATTTTCGGATAAGCTCTCATATCCTCTTCTACTTTAAAGAAATTTCTCACAAAATGGTGTATATCAATTTCTTTAAAGTGGGGGCATACATAGAAAACATCTTTTTACAAATTTCATGTCATGATTTACTTTTTCTTGTGATGTGTTCTCTCCTTGGTGGTGTTATTGGGTTTGATTCCTTTCAAGAGTGCACGATCAAGTGAAGTGACTTGATGCAAACAAATCATCTCATGGATGATATTCAAAACATTTACAAAATACATTGTGTTGTGGTGCCTTATCAATGTTATCAGGAACATAACTTTGGTATGGTTAGTATAATGGGAAGCTGACACACTGGCATGACTTTCTCACTAAACCACTTCTTTAGGATAGCTCACCCTGTAGAAGACCTGATGTTCTGTGGCCCCAGAGTGAGTGCATCTTTGATCCATGTCATTTTTCTAGTTCTTGTCATTGCATGATTGTGCATCTTTTCTTGCTCCAAATCATTCACCTTGCATGTGTCCTTTCATGTTTATGTTGGCTTGACTTAGGATATTGGATCCTGGGGGATTGCAAAACCTCCTTTGATCTTTGTCATTCTTTGTCATCTGCATTTGTACAATTGGACTCCTCTTGAATGGCTACTTTAGCAAGATTTTGAGCTAAGTTCATCCTCTCACTAAAGCAGGAGCTTAATGTGTCACTAAAAAGTGTATAACTTGCTTGATTTGGGAACAATTGATGATAAATTGGACTTAATGAGGCCTTGATTTGGTGTTGTGAGGAATCTACACATCCAAACTAGATTTTGGGCCCTTGAAAATTGAATAAAATACATTTAATGATGTCTTGTAAAGGTGTTGTAAAACATCTTCATACTTTTCTAGGACCATAATGTTATATTTCACCTAAATAACCTTACCAAGACCTATTTCAAAGTGTTGTAAAGTCTTGTAACAAAATTTCACACTTTCCTAGGCTTGTCATCAATATTTACACCTTTCTTATGTTTTAATGGCCCTTTTATGCACTTAAAGGCCTTAATTAAGTGTCTTGTTGAAGAAGAACCCAATAAACAACATTTAGTACATCTTAATCTTTGACATCCACTCAAAATTTCCTAGGTGGACTAAGTCGCCACATTGGGCGACTTAGTCCCATTTGGCTCAAAAATCAAAATTAATTTAAATTTCTTTCAGGTTTTTATTCCTTAAGACCTAAGGTCAGCCTGTGATGAGGTATTTTTGGGAATTAAGGCATAATTGTGTATAAATAAGGATTTTTCCTTTCATTTTTCAATCTCATGAATAAATCTCCTATCTCTCATCATTCATTCATCATCTATCTTCTCCCTCAAATCAAGCAAGCTAGGGTTTTATGATTGCAAGTCATCAAGATAGCTTCCTAATACATTCAAGGGTAGATTCATCGTGATTTTTTGAAAAAATTCAAGATCAAACATAATGGAGAGGTATTAAATCCATTGGTTCATGCTTCATTACATTCTTTATTAATTTGGTTTAATTACCTAAAAGGGATTTGACCAAGGCAAACCCCCATGCCCTAACATTCACCTTTTCCTTCTCTTTCACTATGCTTTTGTAGATTTTAAAATTTTGAGGGTTTGAAGATCGTTGAAGATTAGGTTGAAGAATCATTGAAGACATATCCTTGTTTGAAAATCCAAAATATCCATTAAAATTCACCTTTAGGTCTGAAAATTAGAGTTTCAGAAGTGGACACCTCTGGGAAACCAGAGTATAGACCCAGGGCTTCCATTTCCACTTCTGAATTTTCAAAGATTTAGAAGTGGACTAAGTCACCACTAGTGGTTAATTAGTCCCACTAAACTCATTTTTCAGAGATTTTTGTAGATTCGAATACCCATTTGGCCGAAACGGGCTTGAAAGCAATTTCCCCAAATTGGGACTAAATCGCCCAGCTTGGCAACTTAGTCCCACTAGGCTTAAAAATTAGAATTTCCAAAATTTCAATAGCCTCTCCAATCGCCAATCTGCTCCTCATCAGTTTGTAGGTGCATAGTTCCTATTCTATATCTTTATTTCATCATTTATTGTATTCAATTTACTTTTCTGCATATCATAGTGTGTTTTCCAGCACTTTACATTTTCTAAATTTTGCATCATTAGATCATTTCATTTTAAGTTTAGAGAATTAGTGCATGTTAATTAGACATAATGCATTTAATTTACATATAATTTGAGTGTAAACCCTTGCATTTTGGACCCCATCCAATCCCCTTTCTCCTTTTTAGTTGAAAAGCCCTAGAAGGAGTAAAGCGTTGTGACATAAAACAAAAATCATTATTTACAACTCTTGATAGGTTTCCAGATCTAAAACTATATAATTTGACCTATAGGTTTTATCCAAGCTTCTATTAGTGCTTTGACCACTTTGAATGACTTTGACAATTTGTTGACAACTTTTCACACCTTGCTCTTTGAAAAAATTGCACATTAGACCTACAAAACACATGCAACTTAGAGGGGGAAAATTGTTGAGGGTTAGAGAATTGGGGTTTTCCTTGGTAAAACCTTGGTTTGGTAATTAAACCCTTGAAAATTAAATGAAATGAAAAGATAATGATGAATGAAAAACATGGAATGCTACAACTCACCAAACCCTTGAAGTAGAAATCTAAAGATCTACAAGTAGAAGCTCAAATGGATGTAGACTTTGAAATTCCTAGAATGCTTAAAATTATTAAGTGAATGATTAATAATTGCTTGAATGATTGAGTGAATGAATGGGGGTTAAATGAGAGGGAAAACCCTATATTTATACTTGATTATGAAAAAATTCCCAAAAATACCTGATCACATGTTGACCTTAGGTCTTACAAATAATATCCTGCCAGAAATTTGAAATTATTTTGATTTTCAAACCAAAGGGGACTCATTCTCCTGTAGTGGAAAATGGGTCCCACTTAGGCATTTTAAGTGGGAGTCCGAAATTAAGTGTATTAAATGATGTTTATCAGGATTATTTTCAAAAATACACTTAGGTAAGTCCTATAAGTGTAAAATGGGGCCAATAAAAGCATAAAGAAGGATCAAATTATTGGTGACAAGCCTACAAAAGCATGAAAGTTTGGTACAATAATTTACAACACTTTGAAATAAGGCTTGGTAAGTGATAAAAAGAGGTTATTTAGATGAAATATATTAATAAGATCCTAGAAAAGTGTGAAGGTGTGTTACAACACTTCCCAACACTTTTGCAAGGCATCATAAAATTCTTAATGATTCACAAGGGTCCAAGAACTAATGTCAATGTGTTTACCATATTACAACATCAAATCAAGGAAAAACTAGGCCAACATCTAGAAGAAGGACCCAAGTGAGCCTGAAAATGTCTAATGATACATTTTTCTATGCTAAATTTAGCCCCCACTTTAGTGAGAGGATGAAATTGCTTCAAACTCACACTAAAGTATCCAAACATGCACATCAAGAGAGATCCAAATGCACCCATGTTGGCAAGATGAGACAACAAAAATCAAGAGGGGTGATCAAGCCCACAAAATCAAGATCCCATGGAAAACCAAATGAGAATGATATAAAGAGTGAAAGGGAGAAAGTGAAAGAGAGAAGGAAAGAGAGAATCGAATCAAGCTTCGATTGTTTTTCCATCCTGTTATGGATTAGATCTAGGATGATTTTCCTGAAAATGCATACTTACTTTGAGGGGATGTAACTCATGTTTTTCCACTGTGTAAGAAGTCCTAGAAGGTGAAAAAAATACACTCATGGTTGGTATGCACTCACACACACGCAGGTGGCTATGGGGAAAGTCATGCCTCAGAATGGGCTTCCCGCTCAAACATACCAAAGTTATATCTCCTAATAACTTTAATAAGGTGCCACAAAGGAAAATGACTTTTTGAGCTTCACGAGACAAGAAAAAATTTGTATGCTCGGAGCTCATGGACAAAAATGATGGCTCCATAGGCATGCAAGTTGTGTTATGCAAGGTGGTCATTTGAAAAATGCAAAATGCAAAGAATTTTCAAAGGAGTCTTTCTTAGTTCATGCAAGGTCTTTAACTTAGGGAACATTGTGTCTAATGTTTCCAAGAGAGGACCAATCAAAGAATAGAAAAATTGCAACTTACAGGATGTAGTGTGTCGCATCAAGCCACTAAGAGGAATGCAATATGCTAAGATAGATCACGCTCATGAAGGACACTACACCCAATGTCATCAACAAAGCAAAAAACACATCGTATAAAGTAAGAAGGCTGCACTAAGAACCATGAAGAAGAAAAATGCAAAAGAATAATGCCAATGTGTGCTCCCACTTTAAAGTAATTCCTACACACCATACTATGAGCAATTACTTTAAAGTATCAAATGAAAAATGTAAAGAAGAAGAAAGACATGAGAGCCAACATGGAAAGCCCTATGCCAAGTCATATGTTTCCGAGTAAGGCTACATCATGTGAATAAAAAGGAAAATGAAAAGGGATTGCCCCCAAAATGAGAACACCAAAACACATAAGGGATCTATGGATTTGGGGTTAGTATGTTCTTTGCTACAATGTTTGTTAGAGAGCTCAGAATTGTCATCATCCCCCAAATACATAGAACAAGAAGGACACAAAGAGAGAAAAAACAAAGAAAATTAAAGAACCCTTTGGGTAAACATGGAAGAGACATAGGGTACATCTCAATGCTTTGTGTCATCCCAGAAAGGAAAACACAAGCCAAAAAGATAAGTGAAAAAGGTAAAAGAAAAGGGGCCTTTTGGGTCAAAATGAAAGAGACATGGATGTCTCAATGCTTTGCATCATCCCCAAAAGGAAAAGCATAAGAAAAAGAAAAAATAAAAGGAAAAGAAAAAGAAAAGGCCTTTTGAGTCAACATGAAAGAGACATGGATGTATTAATGGTTTCCATCATCCCCAATAGGAAAAGAAAAAAGAAAAAAGGTGAAAGCAATGCATGACATAGAGAAGAATGAAGATATAAATAAAGGAATGTAACAAAGAGAGAGAGAACATCAAATAGAATAGTATGTGGGATCACATTATGCACATGCAAACACATAAAAGAAAATAAAAGTTCAAAAGACTAGTAAGTAAAATGTGATTCAACTGTCGAGCGAGTCATCTGCCTCCCAAGCTCAATCTGTATAAGTGGAAGGTGAATAACACAACCAAGGGATAAGGACAAATGCATTACTAGGAAAAGGCTAGCAGCTTCTTGCCCCCACTAGGTGTAAGGAAATAATGAGCTAAGGTAGGTGATAGGAAAGGTAATGTAATAGTGAGAAGGGAATGTTCTACAACTATTACATGACAATGAGTTAGAGAGTGTTTTATGGGTTCAGCGGATATCAATTATCACAATCAAAATGATACTTGTTCAGTATTTCTTTCAATTGATGACACCCATCACTACAATGTCCAGGAACATGATGATATGTGCAATGTGGAACATTGGCATTTTTAGGATATATCACCAACCTATTCATAGGTGGTAATAGTATGAGTCAATTGTTTAAAAGTATTTGTAATTTCCTTTCAAATTTAGCTGGGAATAGAGAGGAAACTTTAGTTTTTGTAATTTGTAAGGTTTTTTGCGTTTGCTAGATACACCCTTCTCTCGAATGGAAGGAGAAGGACCCACTAGAAGCCTCTCATCCTTGTCATTTTTATCATTCAAGGGTTTCTCTTGAGGAAGGAGGACATTCAAATCGAGAGGGGAATCAAAGATCACCATCCCATGATCATGAAGCCTCATATACTCTCTATGAGGCTTGTTGTTATGAGAGGGATCTTGATATCCAAACACTATTGTGTTTTCAACAATTGGAGTTTGATCTAAGAGTTGATGAATTCCATGTTCAATTTTTGTGTCACATCTTTGCTTTCTCAATATTGTGAAACCTTTTCCATATGTTTCTTCAAGGTTGACTGGAGTATTGGTTACTTTGTTATCATAAAATGATTGATTGTTTTTTTGTTTGGAAGAAATAGGTTCACCTTGTGTAGGGGACTTAACTTCTATTTTTTTTTTAGGATGTAAGTAACCAAACATCTCTGGAGCTGGTACTGTAGGAAGGTTTGGTTGTTTCATGGATGAATAAAAGGATGCATTGGCTTCAAGGTTGTCAAGGAAATCATTTAGAAACTTATTCATGCTATCATCATCTTCTCTAATGATGTCAACATCACAAGGACATGCATTAGGAGTTGAGTGAGCATGGGTAAGGTCAATTTCATTAGGATCAGTTCCAAAGGCACAACTTGACATATCAAGTAAAGATTTTAATGATATCCAAAGCTTATTAAAACACATATCCATGATGCAAATGTTTAGATTGCATAAGATGAACTAAATGCAAGAAATTGAATGAAATGAAAAATATTGAAAAAAAAAATAGAAAGATAACAACATAAAACATAAATGCAAAGAATGAACAGGAAATGAGAGAGAATGTAGTGTAGAATATGCAACTGGACTAAGTTGCCCAGGGTGATGAATGAGTCCAAGTAGTGATTGTTTTTGAAAAAAAATAGATTTTTTTAATTGGATTTTATGCTTTTTATGTTTTATGATGTAGATATAATATGAAAATGTGGATTTTTTTTTTAATTAAATGAAATGCAAAAATGCAAGCTAGATGAGCTTTTCACCAATGCAAATTTGGAAACGCTAGGATGCAAATTAAACAATGCAAAATCCAATGCAATGTTGATGTAAGCTACTCCTAGGATGCAAATGCAGTCTAAAGTAGAAATATGATGTTTTAAATGCAGTTTCACCAAAATGAACCAAAGGTTTTTTTGGATAATGGGATCTGTTACACTTCTAGGGTTTTGCACCTAAAAGGAGAGAGGTATCCAAAAGTCTTAATAGCTCACTCAAGAATATTCCGTTGATATTTTGATGCAAAGATGATTGAAATATGTCTAAGAGGAATGTCCTAGATGCAATTGATTGATAAAGGAGATTGATTAATAATGAAAAACTAATGAAATGCAAGATGTTTTAAAACACATTGTGATATGCAAAATGAACTAAATATGCAAACAAATTGTAACAAAAATTAATGAGATCAAAGTTGTGCACCTAGATTGAAGCTAAATGGGACTCATACACCAAGTTGGGTGACTTAGTCCAATTTTGGCAAGATTCTGCTGAAACGGGTTGTAGACAACTAAGTATTCACAACTGTAAAATTTATATTTTTGGCCTAGTAGTGGGACTCATACACCATTGATGGAAAATTAGTCTACTTCTAAATTTTAGGAAATTCAAAAGTACAATCTATAGATCCTAGTCTGTACTTCAGATCCTAACAAGTTTATGGATCTGAAAATATAGAATTTGACCTATAGGTGTTCTGCAAGCTTCTATTTGGGATTTGACCACTTTGAATGAATTTTATGATTTTTTGACAACTTTTCACATCTTTCTCTTTAAAAAATATGCACACTAGACATGCAAAACACATGAAAAGAGGGGAAATTGTTGAGGGTTAGAGAAGAGGAGTTTTCCTTGGTCAAACCCTAGTTTGGTAATTAAACCCTTGAAAATGAAATGGAATGAAAAGAGAATGATGAATGAACAACATGCAATGCTACAACTCACCAAACCCTTGAAGTAGAAATATGAAGATATGCAAGTAGAAGCTCTAATGGATATAGACTTTGAAATGCCTAGAATGCTTAGAATCCTTAAGTGAATGATTCATAATTTCTTGAATGATTCAGTGAATTAATGGGGGTGAAATGAGAGGAAAAACCCTATATTTATACTTTATTATGCAAAATTTCCCAAAAATACCACATCATAGGTCGACCTTAGGTCTTAGAAAATAATATCCTGCTAGAAATTTGAAATTATTTTGATTTTTTAGCTAAAGGGGACTCATTCGCCCCTAGTGGTGAATAGGTCCACCTTAGGCATTTTAAGTGGGTGTCAGAAATAAAGTGTATTAAATGATGTTTATCAAGATTATTTTAAAAATACACTTAGGTAAGGCCTATAAGTGTAAAATGGGGCGAATTAAAGCATAAGGGTCAAATTATTGATGAAAGCCTAGAAAAGTGTTAAATTTTGTTACAATACTTTACAACACTTTGAAATAAGGCTTGGTAAGTGATAAAAAGAGGTTATTTAGATAAACTATATTAATAAGATCCTAGAAAAGTGTGAAGGTGTGTTACAACTCTTTACAACACTTTTGCAAGGCATCATAAAATTCTTATTGATTCGTAAGGGTCCAAGACCTAATGTGAATGCATTGGCCAAATTAAAACATTAAATCAAGGAAAAACTAGGTCAACATCTAGAAGAAGGATCAAAATGATAGTGGAAATGTCCAAAGATACATTTTTGTACACTAAAATGCCATCCTTCATCAAGGAGTATGTATTAGCATACCCATCATGTACTACACACCTGTCAAACTCCTATGGCCTTCCCAATAATAAGTGACAAATATTCATATAAATTATATCACATATAAATTTGTCATGATAATCACCTATCTTAAATTTTACAAGACATTGTTCATTGACCAAAACATTACAATCATCTTGAAACCAAGCAATCATGTATGGATGTGGGTGTCCTTTTCTTTCCAAATGCAACTTATTTACCATTTCTCAAAAAAAAGATTGCCAGTACTACCACCATCAATAATAACATTAGAAACTTTACCTTCACACTTACATCTTGTTTTGAACAATCCCTTCCTTTGATCTGGTTCTCTTCCTTCATTCATCATGACTCTTCTTGAAGCAAGTACTTCTCCATCTTTTTCTTCTTCTGAGTGTGATGAGCGGGAATATTCTCCATTTATATTTTCTACTCTATTCTAGTTTTCAGTTCTTCTTCTTTGTCTTTCCACTTCATGAGGGAAGTGATATGCCCTATGACCTTTTTCCCCACATCTAAAATAAGCTATTTTATAATTTCCTCTTCCAAATCCTCTATGTGATCTTCCTTTTTCTTTAAAATTTTGATCATGGGACTGGTTCGAACCCTCACCTATTTCATCCTTGCTACCCTTAGTATCTTCAATCTGATTTCTATCCCCATTTTTTTGCACATTGGTTTTACTCTTTCCTCTTTGCATATTATCAAATTTCCTATTCAATCTATCTTCTACTTTTAATGCAAACTAGTATTCATCCTCAATAGTGTATATTCTCACTAATTCCAACTCCTCTTATATGCTTAGCTTTAACCCATTAATGTAACAATATACCTTTTCCTTATTTTCTTCAAAATTTCCAATTCTAATCACAATCTTAACGAATTTTTTGTGTACTCCTTCACAGTTCTCATTCCAACTCATAGTATACTATAATGAATTGTCCCTTCATCTTATCTACCATTCTATCCCATTTGAATATCTTATCCTTTCCTCTTCTTCCTCTTTCAAGCTGCATTTCCTTCCACCAAATGATAACATGACCTTTTAGTTTTATTTTTGTAGACCTCACCCTATGAGGGTCTTCAATCTCTTCAAACTCAAAGATTTCCTCCATTTCATTAATCCAATCTATCAACTCGTCAGATTCAAGCTTCCATTAAATTTTGAAACCTCCATCTTAGGCCTTTTTTCTAATTTATGCAATATCTCTCAACAATATAATTTCTCTAGGGTCCATTGGTTCATATTTTTCCTCTTCAAATTCCTCTTGAAGTTAATCTTCACTATCATCTTCTCTACGAACATCTCTTCTACGAATCTCTTCTTGCAAAACTTCAACTTGAATTCTTAGAGCTCTAAAATCATCTCTTGGAGGATCTCTTTCTCCTCCTCTACCTCTACCTCTACCTCTACCATGGTTGGAAACTCTTGGAGGCATTTTAATCTTCACCTACAACCCACAGGGCCTATTGCAAACTACCTCTCTTCGGGCTTTGTTTAAAAACTCAAAATAAACCACTATGATACAACTAATGTAGAGAGGGATTTAAAGTCAAAAACCCTATCTAAATTCCTGACAATAATTGCAAAATAGAAAAGAGAAATTGCAAGTATAAACTTAGGAAATTGTTTGCACAAGAAACACTAATTTTTTTATTATTAAAGATTTTTTATTAAAATATTTTTTACTCATTAATGGATTCTCTTTCAGAAAATAAACTTCTTACAAACAGAAAATATGCAAATGAAAACATTCAAATACAAATCTATGCTCAACTATGTGAGCTCTAACAAACTAGTTCATCTCCCAACACTTCAACACCACCTGCAATTTTTGTAGCTTCATCCTAATGTTATGAAAGCTTCATGGACTATCATATATCAATTCCAATCTAGAACAAAATACCCAATAGAATTACCTCAAAGAATACCATGCCTCCCCTTACTCTCCCTTCCCACATTCTTCTTGAAACTTCTTCAATGAACAATGTTTTTTGTTAAACAATTCTACCTCCTCTCATTGAATTGATTCCATAATATTCTTTTAGCCTTCTCCAATATGGTATGGCCTCCCCTATTTCTACAAATTTAGAGCTTCATAAAGTAATTAAAAATAATTTAAAACCCATTTAAAACCCACTCATAGTAGCCTAAAAAAAGTTAGGCTTTTTCAATTTTATATTCCCTTTTATTTGACTTCCAAAAAAGCCAAAAGAAAAAATTAGGCTTGAACACCAAATTCTCCAGTCCCTACTTTTAGGGGATCATGATGAAGTGTTGTAATTCCAATTTTTCAAAAATCCAATGCCCCAATGAGATTTTTGAAAAAATTGCAATTAAAGATTTGAATTGGTTTTTCTTGCCTTTTCACTCGACAAGCCAACTTGATAATGTGCAAGGAAAAAACTAACAAGTTTATTTAATCAAATATAATTCATTTCCCACCTATTAACATGAATTTCAAGCCAAAATTCACTCACAATAGAAATTCAAAAATGCTCAAAAAATTATATCTTTTTCTATTTGACACAGGATTGCCAAATGTGGGTATGTGCAGGATCATCATGGAAAAAAAAAGTCCTTAAGTGGCAAAAATTTCAAAAAAATTAAAGTTAGGCAACTTGACTTAAAAATTTGAATAATTTTTTTATATTATTTCAAAAATATGTAAGAATAGAATCTATAGCAAATTGAATGTAGTTTCTAAACTACTAGGTTTATTTATTTATTTCTAAATCTATTTGGTGAAAATTTGAAGTTTCAATGCAGTAGTACTTAAATTTTAGGGAAAAAATAAGAAGTAGGTGTTTGTCTGACCACCCTAACCACAATAAAATGATAATTATTTTTATAATATTTTAGACATAAGTAGATGACTGATGTCCAGATGTGATGCATATTTTTTTGTAATTTTTTCCAAGTAAATAATTAATTATGAATATTTTACTACAACTTTTAAAAATATAAAAACTCATATGTCTCACTTTAACTTGGTGAAAACTTCATGAAATTCAAATTTTATTTTCTTAATCTTATAGTATGTGAAGCATATAATGTGATGCATGTTTTGGATTCAAAAAATGTGACACCGTTTGAAAGCTATAGATGTTTTTCAATCATCCTATCAATTAGCACTTTAGTCGTAATTCAAATAGAAAATGAATAATAATTATTTATTAAATTCAAAGTAAAGCATAATTTATATTGGTAGAAAGCTGAGAATCTCCTTTAAAGACCCTTTTCATTTCATCAATTTTGGGTAAAAAATAAGTTGTCAGCCACATACCCTACAAATACCCATCATATTGCCACTTTTTGGCCCATCATGATCCTGCACATACCCATGCCTTAGATTCTTCTACATCAAAAGATTAGTTGGAAACTTCATTTTGGTGGACCATATTTAGAATTTTTTTATGTTCTTCATATTTTCCAAGGATTATATAGTAAGAGTAGCTACTCATGTATTATTAATATATTTTTCATTAGGGACATTATGTTTTTCTCATACCATAGGTTTGTATAGTTTTTATTTGGGTAAACCATTCATAAAATTACCTCTATAGTTATCTATATATTAGATGTCATATATTATTATTCCATGGGTATTTTCTAGGAGAATCAAGGTTATCATATTCAAATATTTTTATATTGAATGGAAAATTTTAGTGTACTATTATGACATATGTTATTGGATTAATATATTTTATTTTTCTAAAAGGATTTCTCCATGTAGATACTAGTGTAATTATTTATCACATTTTTGTTGATTCAAAAATCTTGAAACTTATCTTATGGTTAAACACATGATAATTTAATTGATAAATAATAACTATATACCAAATAAATAAATTTTGACAATAGCAGTTTAAGTTACATATCAAGAATTGGTAGAAAATATTTAGTTTTGTTTAGAAGGGAATATAAGTTTCATATTAATGTTGTGGGATTTTCATTGTAATGGGAAATGTTGACTCGGTGGCTTTATATATTTTTTATTGATTAAAGAAGTAGCCTATAGCTCTAATTTAGAGATCAAAAAATTTGATGTATTTGAGAATAATATATGGAAGTTAAAGATGGAGTTTCTCATGTAAGAAAGAGATCAATAGAAATTTATAAAAAATTAAGTAAAATACAATGAAATTTTTGATGAATATTTAGAAATAATGGAGAAGCAGGAATGATAAAAAAATTTAATCAATCCTCTAGTTTTCTTCTTCCTCATATATCTCAAAGGAATTTATCATTTTGCATATAAAAAGCATGGAAAATATGTATCAAACTAAAAGTTTTACACATAAAATATATCTTATAAGATGTTTATATTATTTTACAATCAAGGAATTTCATTCTATTATAGAACATACTTAGATGGATTTAATTTAAGTTTTAGTTAACTAGATATTGTTATAATTAGATTATAAATTTTATTTAGAAGATAAAACTATATTGCTGATTTATTATTTTTCCAAATCTCGTGAGACTTTAATTGTGCCTATTAATTGAAAGGTGGTAAAGATAAACATGATCTCTCTTATCTATACACTACTTAAAGAAGAGAATGTGAGAATTCATAATTATAAAGGCTGCAAGGATGCCTTGTATGTACAAAGGAGGTCCAAGGATAAAAATTTTGAATACAAAAAATACTGAGAGGGGGGGTGAATTAGTATTCTGCTAACACAATTAACTACTAACCATCAAATTATTAACACATATCTAGCTACAACAGTAAACCAAAACATGAAAGGAAACATAACAAATTGACACTAGGATTTTTACATGGAAAATACAAGATGGGAAAAGCCATGGCGATGATTAACTCACAATATATTATAACTAGTTACAAGATATTATAGGGCTCACTACTAGGACATATTGTCCTTGAAAGGCTCATAGCCTAAATTGAGTACAAAATGGCTTACCGCCAAGATACAAATAGTATGGCTCACTCCCAAAAGATGAACTAAATAAGTATACCTTCAAAGTGTTGAGTTCAGTTCCAATTACGCTCTAGAGAAACAAAATTCTACTCATTGCATGTATACAAAAACTATCAACAACCTCACACTATAACACTTGTCGCATAGCTCGCATCATTATTATACATGTATTCACACACACACACACTTTATATTATCTTACCACTCTTTTATTTTCAAGTATTTTCGACATATATAAAACTATATCTTCATACATCAATTAGGTCAGCCTAATTGGATGTGAACATACATAATTCAAAGTGAATTCTCAAATAAATTAAAAAAAGGAACACTATAAAAATTAATAAGACAAGCAGTTCTTAACCCTATCAGCCAAAATAATGTCAAAATTCTATCATTTATATATCTCAACCGTATCAACCAAAGTTGTTAAAATATCCTTCATAGTTGTAACTGACACTCCTAGAAGCAACATATCAAAAACTCATATAATTATCTTTTACTAAGAGAATTTCTGGATCAAAATAGAGGATCAGTATAGATACACATTTTACTTATCTAGTTACCAACCAATGTTGGAATCAATGACAAAAAACCAAAAGGTAACCTTCTTCATTCTTCCAAAAATCTCCCTCTTTATCATTGATGGCAACATGTTCCAATAAATGAGGCTTGCTCAAGAAACTACGCAACAATAATGCACTCAACTCCCCCTTTCATATATACAAAAAGACAATTTTTTTAAAAAATAAAACATTGAAACATGTCAAAATCTAACATACCCTTCTCTATACATAATCTTCTCTAGCTTTGACATCAAGGAAAAAGGACGGGGAAAAGTAAAAAAAAATCAATCATTAACTAGGGCACCTTGTAACTCCTTGAGAATTGCTTCCCAAGTCTACTTTCCATCATCCTAGACTCCTTTTGCTTTGGTAAGAGTTTTGTCCAGTGATTCTAGTTCCACTAGGAATTCTTCTCATTCTTTCGAAGTGGAAATAATTAATTTCATCTTCTCAAGTTTTTCTACATCTACCAATGCACTTGATACATAGATATTCCTGGACATTACTAGGTCTCCAAGCTAGCAAAACCACCTTATTGAATATTTATTTTGCCTCTGCAGAATGAAAAACTTGTTCTAAAGATCAGCAATAGAAACCCAGCTAATATAGTTTCTATCATCTACAACCATGAAATTTTTAGAGGCCTCAACAAGGAAAAACTCTATTGAGTCCATTAAATCCTTGATACCTCGAGTGGAATCAGGCCACTTCATGCAGTAGACAAATAGCAACAGAGCTTCCTCATCACAATCTCTTACTTCTTTCAAACTTTGAAAATCTCTATCTTGCACTATTACACACTTATCTTGTACAAACAACAATATTATCTCTAGAAGACTTAACTCCACTTCCTTTGTAGTTTGTACCTTGAGATTAGATCTGTATTCCTTGACTAAATCAACTATAAGCTTTAAATTTTCAATTCGAACTAAATAATTATCTATTGTGACACTAGGGATTGTCTCTTAAAAAGATCAAATAGCTTCATTTATTAGTGCATTTCCTTTCTAATATGATTCATTAGCTTCCTATGTGACAGAGTTGAGAAAAGTACCACTTAAAGTTATATTTTGTCACTTGGTGCAATCTTGGTCAAATCTACATAACCTAGACATGATGAGAGCTTAACTAGCTGGATTGGAAGAACTGGCTGAAGTATTATTTTCCTTGATAGAAGACCTTTAAGAGTGCTTCTTGATGATTCTCTCATTGGTTTTGACAACTCAAAAACTTTTGTTTTTTTTCTTTTACTCTTCTCAACCAAAATAGCCTTCTTTTCTTCTTCTTTTTTTTTTCTTCTTCTTCTTCTCTAAAGGAATTTCTAGAGGATTTATCTTTATTTTATTTCTCCCTTTCATCCTCATCATCCTTGTCATCATTTTTCTTCCTTCCTTCACTTTCATATTTATCTTTCTCATCCCTATTTCTAGTAGATTCGTGATATTCTTCTTGCTTATCACCGGTATGATCACTATGTTGATCATCCAACCTTTTAATTGGTTATATCTTCTGTATCAGTTAGAGGAACAAGATTATCTGAAACACCATGTATCTCACCAATATTTTCCAAGACTTGATTATCTATCACCTCTATGACATCAACATGCATTTGTGTTTGGCTTGTATGGGACAAATAGTTGGTTCTTATCCCATAACACCTTGGCAATTTTTTGATTATGTCTTGAGTTTCTTGTCTTAAATTTTCCATACTCTCTTGCTCCTTATTCATTAGTATATTGACTCTCTACTTGACTCCAAACATAGTAGAGCATTCTTTTAGTATATTGGCAGCTTCTGTCACAGAAAGAGAGGAACCATAGGAATTTAAGGCATAATTTTTCATCTTATCTTTAACATTTACAGCCTCTTGCCTTCTATGTACTAATTATTTCTAGATAGTTTCAATTTCTTTATTCTATATAGTCACCACACTTACATTGCAAATGATTAGATACATAGAATAAATGCACTAATGGTGGTTTCCTTTCCTTCATCATTAATTTTATCAAACAACTCAATAGTTGGCATGAGATCATTGTCAATCATATTATTTACTAAGGCTCATAGATCTAAAGATGGTTGATCACTTACCAAAGGAGAGCCGAGCATGTCCTCCATAGGATTAGATAAACCTTCTTCATTACTTTTATTATGTACATGAATTATTTGTGTATCCTCTTCTCCCTCTATCTCTTCATCTGTGGAGATATTAACTCTAATTTGTGCTTCTTCATTGGAGGTACTACTCCTTTTATTTATTTATAGTTGGTGCTCTTCTTCCATTCCAAGCTCTATTTCTGCCTAAACAACATCACTTAGGTTTAATTCTCTGTTATCCTTTTGCTTTACTCTTCTTCTTCCTAAAGAAATAGATGGTGCAACATGAGCTATGTCCTTTCTTTTAGATGCTTGGGTACTAGGACCATAGGGGTAGCAACACCAACTGATGTAAGGGAACTTTTTTTTCTTCTTCTTTCCCTTCTCAATATTAGTAGTACTTGAAGTAGCAACACTAGAGGATAATCTTCCTGATTTCCTAGGTCCAAAGGACTGTTCAACTAATTTATCCTTTCTCTCATCAAGAGCCTCCTTCAACTAATCTATATCATCCTTAGTGAAGGACTCTCCTTGGAAGAATACTTCAATGTTCTTTCTTCTTTTGGATGTTGTAGCTTCCAGGTGAACTTCACTAGATTTTTCCTCATATGTTCCATTTCTAAGTAAAGAGGGATCCCTAGAACTACTCAACAACATTTCAATGTACCTTTTAGCCAATTTTTCATCAATTTCATATCCCAATGGTTCGATCCATAGAGTTATGGGTTCAACTTCCTCTATGATACATTGATTTGTAGTTACAAAATAGATTATATCCTTTTCATATTTCTTTAGTAGGCTCTTGGGAATCTGACCTCTTTAATGCATC
>VDFB02309465.1:0-30157 GCA_007258455.2 Sequoia sempervirens
ACTTACAGTTCAGTTTAGAGGTGTAGTTTCTTTGTGTTGATCTTATGTAGGTCATACAATATAATCTAAATGTGATCTTTCTTGTCTAAGTGTTGGGATAAATGTCATTAGTTTTTCTTGTTGATGGAATCACCACATCGGTAGCTGTTCACAAACATTTTTGGTTTGTTTTTGAGCTGGTAATACAGCCATACTGCTAAATACCCTTAGCAGCACCTTCCAAAGATCTAATTGCAGTTTGTAGGGTCTTTTATGGTGATTGCACAGCCTCTATTAGGCCATACATCATTCTAGAGGTTGATCATGCTATTTCACATTGATCACAACTTCTATTTGAAAGCATTTGGATCTGTGCTAATCATTATGGGCTGTATAAGTCTGTTGTTCCAATCAGTTTAGTAATTATCAGAATATCATGATAATTTTGCTAGTGAATTTCAGATCTACCAACATGCAATTACCTTCCCATTTCCATTATGGGTTCCGGTGACTAACATTTTCTAAGTATTTGCAATGCTTCTCCAATCCATTTGGGCTTCATCTTGTCTTGAAAAGGTACCATTTTATTTTCAGCTCTCTAAGCATTGATTTATGTTATTGTGTTTATTGTACAATCATTTGAAGTTCAGTTATTTTATTAAAGGAATCAAATATTGTAACATTGGACTATTTACAGCCAATTATTTTGATTGATATTGTTGAAGATCCCGAATGGTTCACTATCGGATCCAAGTTAATCATTGTAAAGACCCTAGTCAGTTTATTCGCTAGCTCCAATTACTTTCAGTATATTTGCCGCCATGCTTAACGTGTATCAAAATCGGGTGATCTAGTCTGCCATTTTGGCATTAACACAATTCAGCTTGCATTCAACCAATTTAGCTTGATTGGAATTTGCATTTCACCATTAACCATTTTGGCTTGATCGATTCTATGACTTTGTTTATATTGTCATTCGGTCAGCTAGCCACCAATGTGTTTTAGTGTAATTCCGTTGTCCTCATTTTAGTCTCCATATGCTCTCACCTTGCCCACATTAGGAACTTGGTAATCAGAAAGAGCTAGGATTTGAGTGATCACAAAATATTTATGTGGATTTGAGCTAACACTCTTCAGGGGTTATTATATGAGGGCTTACCATCTATGGGGATTTTGTATGCAACCCTATGTAATAAGCCACTATACTCCCAACACAATATCTATTGCACCCATGGTAATAACAAACATCAAGCAATCCAGTCAACATTCTCCCATTAACGCTATGCCATTTCCCCGAACAACTAACAATACCCACACCTACAATCTAGACCTAATATTCCAAAGGTAGATATATAGAACAATTCATATGACTAGCAAACTTCTTGTTGATGAAGTTGTGAGCGTTTCTTGTGTCTATAATTATTGTTACTCTCTTTCTTCAAGAAACCCACTACCTTGAGAGTCTATAAGATTCTAATACAAAAAAGTGCATCACAAGAATTGCTTGGTTGAGAATTTGTTGATTCCTCACCTAGCTTATTGCCAAACTCTTCTTCATCATCTTCTTCCTCACTTGGCCCTTCAATAAAATAAATTTATTTTCTACACATTTCCTCTACTATATTTTGCTAGCACAATTAAAACATAACCCTTTTACCCTTTTTTCTTGTTGGGAAGTTAATTTAGTGGGTTGGAGGTATAGTTGTATTGAAAAGCTCTTCTCTTTATGCCATTAAATCCCTCCCTTCTAGAAGTTGAAAACTTCTCCTCTACCCTTTGAGCTGGAACCAAACAATGCATACCTCATGTTCAATGTGATCCTTGAGGCCGCTAAGAAATAGGTCATTTAAGTAAACCGTCGTCAATACCATGAGTACATCGCCATCAATACCAAATGAATTGCTCATGTTCTAGCTATGAGGAAGCCATTGTCATTTTTTGCACATTTGGAATCTGATGTATATATAAAAAAAAAAACTTTCATTTTGATTTATCCAAGTAAGTGGACCCTTGCCAGATAACTTGTGCATATCCACCTTAGGTGTTGAATGTCTGGCCATAGAATTGTTTGGGTGACATTCCTTCAAATATGATTCAAATCCATAAAACTCACGTCCCTTAGAAGACACATCCTTGTTCCAATTCTCATTATGTGAATCCACCCCTTTTGATTCTATAGAACTCACAAGAGACTCAATTCTTTTTTATAATGCAATACGTTCTCCTCTCATCTTCACCCTCAATGCTGAAATCTTATGCCAAACCTTTGTGTTTTATAGATTTTATATCATTGAGGTCAATCTCCTCAATAACTATACCATCCTTTTCTAGAGATTTTCCAGGTGTGACAAGATTCTTTTTACCTCTTGTGCTAGGCCCTACTATGATGAAGAAAAATGATTTTGCAATAAATCACACAAAACAAATCCAAATGATTTGAAATTTTTACTCTAACCTAAATTTGCCTTTCAAAAAATATCTCCAAGAAATTCATTTATTTACAGCATTGAGAGTGAATTTGATGGAAGCTCTATTTTTGCACTAACTTCTTTAAATCTGCTTCAAATGACCTCAAATCTAGATTGTAGTAGCCTTAATATGTCCTTGATCAACCCTCCAGAAATCAGAACCAAGAAAATCACTGATTGACAACCTTGAGAGTAAATTTGGTGGAAACCCTAATTTTGTAGTAACTCCTTCAAATCTACTTCAAATGACCTCAAATTTGGTTGTAGCAGCTTCAATATGGCCTTGAAAAAACCTCCAAAAATCTAGAAAAAAAATTGCCAAATTGAGAGAGATGTGCACATCACAATTTGAACTCTTGAGTTAAAATAATCACCTTGATTCTTGCCCTCTAAATGCCAAGACAATGCTCTGATACCACTTGTAATGAAATAACTTGCACAAGAAAAGAATATACCATCAAATATGCTACAAATACTTGATATTACTTGAGAATGATAAGCCACTTTAAGGGGACAAAATTCTAAAAGTCTCCAATAGGTACACAATTCGCAATATGATGATAATAAACTAACCTCTAACTCCTATATATACCTAATTATCCCATGGATGCCACCCCAAGCCAACTAAACTATCTATAGAAGACTATGTTAATGATCGTTTTGATGAAACGCACACTTATACTGAGAGGGGGGGTGAATCAGTATAGATCAAAAACTTTACTTTCCACAACTTAAATAATCACAGCAATATTACTTCAAACTTAAACATTCATAGCAATTACCATACATGCAAGATCTAGCAAGTAAGCACACACATAAGAGACACGATTTTAGGTGGAAACCCTTACAAGAGAAAACCATAGCAAAATATTACTTGTATTAATCTTCTTACAAATTTCATAGGCACCAACCCACTAGAGACTCCAATCCCCACCACTGAGCACCAACCCAACAAGAGACACCAATCTCTTCCAATAAGAGGCTCCAACCTCTAGATCTCCTCAAATAGGAGGCTCCAACCTCCACAAGAACAATATAATAATTTTATTTGCAACTCCTCAGATCTGCCCTCTCAACTGCTCACAAATCTGCCATACATCCCCTCAAAAATCTGCAATATAGTCTAATAATTCTGCTCATAAAGACGCTATGATCTTGCTTTATTTTTTCTTTACTTCTCACAAAATTGCTGCTATAATTCTGCTCACATATGACTCAGAGATCTGCTCAAATAGCTTTTTATTTCTACTCTTCATGTAAATAATATTCCTTGAATTGATTGATCATAAACCCTCTTACAACCTCTTATTTATATCTCCCAAAATGCCTTTTCACCCAACGGAGGTGACTCCTCCAAAAGGGTCGGCCCTCTTAGCATAAATAGCATTTATTTATTTTTAATTTATTTCCCAAAGTAGGGCGCACCACAGTAGTGGGTCGGCCTAATTTGGGAACCCCATAAAAAAATTATTTTATTTACCCAACATGGGGCAGCTCCAAGAGGGGGGTCGACCTCATAAATAATAAAACATTTAATTGTATTTTTAATTATCTTCAACACTCCAAATGGGGCAATCAATATGAGAGCAGGTTCGTTTTATTTGGAGCCACTAATATCACCAACCATCTTTCACATCAATGACAACAATATGTCCAACAATCTCCCCCTTTGTCATTCATGGCAACCCTTCAAAGAAATAATCTTGAAAAGCAACAGGACCATACTCCTCCCCCTGATTGAAATGCTCCCCCTTACTCTACTTCTCCCCTTTGACATCAATGGCAAAGGCATCCCGAGGTTGAAAGATTAGACAATAAATAGCTCCCCCTAAACACATGCTTATTTTGAAGCATTTAATGACTGGATGAGAGTGATATCACTCCCAATTTCTCCCTCAGATACTCAAAAGTCTCTTTTGGTAGTGGCTTCATGAAAACATCCGCAATTTGTTCCTTTGTAGCAACATACTCCAACTTCACTTGCTGATCAACCACTGCTCTCTTAGGAAATGATATTTGATCGGAATGTGCTTCGTTCTGGAGTGCATAACGAGGTTCTTTGATATGTTAATTGCATTTGTATTATCACAAAAGATGGAAATGGGGTGCTCATACTCAACCTTGATGTCTTTCAAGGTTTGCTTCATGTTTCTTACTTAACCATGATCCAAGATTGTGGCCAAGAAAGAATGCACCTCCACTTGTGTTTTTTCTATCATCAATATTGCCAACCCAATCCACATCCATGTATGTTGTGGTACCCAAGAGGTGAAATCTTCACCTCTTGGGTACCACAACCCAAAATCCATAGTGCCCTTTAGATACTTGAATATTCTTTTCACTGTTTGCACATGCATTTCCTTTGGTGCTGCTTAAAACCTTGCCACAAAACCAACTGCTTGCATAATGTCAAGTCTTGTTGTTGTCACCTATAACAAACTTCCAATCATGGACCTGTACAGAGTTTGGTTCGCCTCAGGAGATTCATCATCCTTGCTCAATTTGCATCCTATAACCATGGGAGTACTCATTGGATTGCAGTCCTCCATCCTGAATTTTTTTAACATTTCTTTAATATACTTGGTTTGAGAAATGAATATCCCCTTATCTGATTGGGAAATTTGCAACCCAAGAAAGAAAGACAACTCATCAAGCATAGACATTTTGAACACCTTTTGCACGTTTGTTGCAAACTCCTGATGCATCCTCTCATTGCTACCTCCAAAAATAATGTCATCCACATAAACTACAACAATCAAATGATGATTACCTTCAATTTTAATGTATAAATTGTAATGTACCCTTTTTGGTTCTAAGTTTTCTAGTGACCGTGAGCCTATTTCCAAAGTCTCGTAGGCTATTCGGAGGCATTTTAGGGGATACCAAGATTCTTGGGGGATTCTTGCCAACACTTTCAAGGTGCATTTGCAGAGGGTTGCCAAAGTGTTTTCTGGGTTTTTTTAGATCCTTTATGGGCGATAACTGCTATTTTTAAAAGTGTATTTTTAGCATTTACTATTTCACTAAGTCACAACTACATCTCAGTTTGGGCTAATTTGGCATTTGGACACACTATTTTTAGCATTTTATTTTTGGCAATGGTCTTGGTAGCAGTTTAGTGTTGGGTTTCCAATTTTGGCAATGGTGGCAATTTCAATTGTTGAGTTCTGTAATTTTTGGCAATACAGTGCATCCACCATCCTTGAAGTTCGAAAAAGTTAAATATTGCAACTTAAGTTATAAGTCATAAAGTTCAAAAAAGGCCCCTTGGACTCCCACGCCTAGCATTGGTAACTTAAGTTGTTCTTAAAAGGGGGAACATGAGTTTGGACGCCTAGATGAAGGATTATTGAATTTTAAATTAAATTAATTCTTTTTTGGAGTTGGGTGTCCATCTTGGAGGGAAAAGCAATTTGAAATTGGAGCCCTAATTCTTATGTATACCCCCGCCCCCTCTTGCTCTCATTTTGGAGGCAATTTTATGATAACGAAGTGTTACCAAATTGGTACAAGAAACCTTCGGCTTTGAGGACGAAAAACCTCAAGGTTGGCTTGAGTTTCACTGTTGCAAAACACTCCCTAGCTTGACGTTGGTGTGGCTCCATTGAGCTCAATTAGTGATGGCTTTCATTTCATTTTCCGTTTTGGATTACTATGATGTTTTCGAGATATGTGTTTTGGTGTGGTGTTGATTGCAGTGTTTCTGGAGCATTTGGAGTGTTTTTACTTGGTAATTTCAGTTTGTTGGTGACTCTTTCTTACGCTAGGCCGTACCATATACTTTGCACATGCTGATTGGTGGTTTGGAGATCTTTTTGTGGGCATTGTTGATTCATGATTGGCAAGTTGAGGCATCCCCTTATGCAAGAATGCAGAATTTTTTATGGAAACACCAATTTCTAGGAGCAAATCGTCCCTATGCTGGTGTAATAAACGACCCCATATTTTTTTTTTTGAAAACTTCACCACTGCTGTTATAATTTTCTGAGTGTGTTTGCCTTTGTAATTTCATGTGTTATTCATAGTTTCATCATGCAAAGAATAGATATTTCCCCACTTGCTGATTGTGTTCTATGAGGGTTTTTTGCATTGAGTTTTTCATGTACCAATCATACAAAGAGCTTGCATAAAGAGTAAATTGCAGATAACTAGAAAATAGATTGCAAATGCACAATATATATAACTTTTCAAAGCTTCAATGATCAGTTCTTATTGACAGAAAATTTCTGTTCATTACACATCAGTTTTCAAACTCAAATACAAGCAAATTCAGACCTGGAAATCGCTTCTTAACAGCAGATTGCTAAAGCTCCTTCTAAGCACGCCTTTCACCATAGAGTAGAGCTTTCAAGGACCAAGCAACACACCTGATTTTCCACGCCAAAGACATCCCAGACATCATATGCAGCTCTCTAAGAAACCGACCAGAATCAAAAATAACACCCAGAAAGGGTGCTCCAGCCAAGAGGGCGATTTGGAATATAAATTCGAGGACTGCTTCAAAAAATTAATGTAATATATGTCTAGAGATGCCTTGATGAGGAGTTTACTCAGACTCAATACCCACGTTAAGAATAAATTCTGTTCAAGAACTGTGTGCCAAAAACCAGGTTCAGGTCCACACCAAAAAGTGCCCAGAAATCATGAATATCAACACCAAAATGCAACTCAAACTTCACTAATTCGATACCGAGTCTCCACAGGCCAAAAAAAAGCAACCCACATCAAAAATACTCGAAAATCTTCATCCTTTATGACTGTAACCTGCAACTTGTTGGATATTCCATCATTTACTCCACGTAGATAGTTTGTTTTATTTGTTTGTGTCACCTTGTAAACGTATGTTGTTTGTTAGAACAACTAAGGATATTGGTTATTATTTGTTAAACCCGTGAGTGCTATTTTAGAGCACACGGCTGCCTATATTTCTCCTATATATTTGTAGACTCTATTGGAGAATAGTGAATTGAATAATATTATTGATTATATTCTCTGATATGGTATCAGAGCAAAGACCATTTTTGTGCCTATTCATGTGCCTATTCCTCAATGATAATGAGCTGGTCATTTTATCATTAGAGTGATAATGCACCAATCTTCACGTGGCACAGATTGTGGCATTTTGAGGGACTGGTATCCGTTATTTGTGATAGACTATGGAGTCAGCGTGTCTTCCACATTGACTAGTATCCAAGAATCTTGTATTACGTTATTGATGATCTGCTTGCTTCGGCATCTGCAAATGCTTTGAAGGCTCGAATACCCACATTGACTAGTGAGATTGTGTTCTAGTCTGGATTGCCAGATCATTGCAGACTTCCTCTTTTCCTTGCTCGTCTCTTTAATATTGTTGTTAGAGGTCGTATCTTAGTTTGTTCATTGTTGTGTTTTGGAGATCTATAGCGGCAGTAATTTGTGGCTACTATTACTTCTTGGGCCCACGTTGAGTTTTTGAACGATTGGCTAGGAACAATGGACAATCACTAAAATGGTTGTCGTTCTTCATGTGGAAGGCAGTTTTGTTTGTGGGGTTTAATATTCCTGTTGCAGAACTGGCAATGGTCCTTTCAGACGATCCACTCTTTGGCGAGGATTTGCTTAGCAATTATTTGCTTGATCGGGCATTGTGATTGCAGATCGAGCCTTGTGATTGGCTTGTGCTCGTAATCCAAGAAGAATACATTGCAATGATTTTTCATCTAGCTTCTTCCTTTTTTGTTTAGGAATATGCATATAGGCAGTGCATCAAAAAACACGAAGATGAGAGATAGAAGGCTTTACCCCTGTCCATGCTTCTTCTGGTGCGATGCCATCAAGAGCTTTGGTAGGTGCACGACTCAGAAGATAAACTGTAGTGTGAACAGCTTCAGCCCAATATGCATGCTCTAGTTGAGAATCTTTCAACATACTTCGGACCATCTCCACGATGAAGCAATTTCTTCATTCAGCAACTCCATTTTGCTGAGGTGTGTAAGCTGCAATCAATTGACGCTTAATTCTGTTTTCCTTTAGATATGTGGAAAATTCTTCACTAGTGTATTATTCTGCCTTCCAGATTCCCAGCTTCTGTGTGGGAATAATTATGCTGCCTGGAAAACGAAACTCAAAACTCAGCTTGAGTTTGAGGAAGTTTGGGATGTGGTCAATGGAACCACAACACGCCATAAGCCAGATGTTAATGAGCAAAAAAAAAATTGATCAAGCTGACAGAAAGGCAAAATTGATCATTTTGTTTAGTGTGTCTGATGATGTTCAGCCCTTTATCCACGACTCATCCACGGCCAAAGACGCATGGGACAAGCTCAAGACGGCATATGAGGCAAAGAATCAGAATCAAATCCTAAATTTGCAAAGTCAGTTGCATAGTCTTAAGATGAAGAATGGAGAACAATTAGAATCCTTTCTCAAAAGGATTGTTGAGTTGAGAGCTTCCTTACAAGCCTTGGGTGAAACAGTTGATGATGATATTCTGGTGCCTATTGTTCTATGGGCACTACCTTCCAGATATAAAGTCTTTGTGACAACTTTGAATGTCACTGAGACAACACCCACTTTCGAAAAGCTGGTGAATCTGTTGCAAAAAGAAGAGTCTCTAAGGCAAGATCATGATGTGGAGGATCATGCCATGACTACATGTCATAAAGGAAAAAAGCCTATGAAGCAGTTCAATGGCCCTCCCAAATCTGGTAATTCATCCATACCACAAAAGAAGTGTTCAACCTGTGACAGAGTTGGACATGATGTGAAAAATTGTTGGTATAACTCCTTCAACAAAGGACCATCCAACAAACCACCTCCAAAGAAGTCATTTCAAAGTGACAAACCACGATGGCAGCAGAAGGACAAGCAAAAACAACAAAGCAATGTTGTTGAAGCAAAAGATTCTCCAGATGAGGAATACATGCTTTCAGCCCACACTTCAGAAGATGGTTCGCAATGTACCTCAATATGGTATGTAGACTCTGGTGCTACAAAGCACATGACTGGACAAAAGGAGTGGTTTCTCATATTGAAACCCCATCATGGTATAGTCACTCTTGGAGATGATACCACCCATGAAATCAAAGGTATTGGTGAAATCTCTTTAAAGTTTGGCATCAATCGTTGTAGGCTTACTAATGTCTTGTACGTGCCAGGACTTACCAAAAATCTCCTTTTTGTTAATCAATTTCTTGACCACAACCTTAGGATTGAGTTTGATAGCAATCAAGATAAAAAGATCTATCTTATCAAAGATAAGTCACAAAATGCAAAAATTGTTGCTAGTGCTACTGAGATTGGTAGAATGTTTAGGCTTGATACAGTTGCTAATCATCAGGCCTTAGTGACTAAGGACAGTGATCTTGCTATGCTTTGGCATCGTAGATTTGGTCATTTGAGCAATAGTTACTTGCTAAAACTTAGTCAAAAACACATGGTCAAAGGGCTTCCATCACTTGAGAAGTCAAATGTTGTTTGTTCTAGCTGTCTTGCTGGAAAACAACACAGAGCACCCTTTTATCCCAGTGAGCATCGTGCCAGCCAACCTTTACAGCTGGTGCATACTGATCTGTGCAGCCCTATGACACCTTCTAATAAAGGATACAGGTACTTTCAGCTTTTTGTTGATGATCATACAAGGAAAATGTGGGTATATTGTTTGTAGCATAAAGATGAAGCTCTTTCCTATTTCAAAGAGTTTCGCACTCAGGTAGAGAAAGATACGAATCACTGTATTCATGCCCTCCGCTCAGATCGAGGAATACACCAGTGAAGAATTCTCCACGTATCTAAAGGAAAATGGAATTAAGCGTCAATTGACTGCAGCTTACACACCTCGGCAAAATGGAGTTGCTAAACGAAGAAATCGCATCATCGTGGAGATGGTCCGAAGTATGCTGAAAGATTCTCAACTAGAGCATGCATATTGGGCTGAAGTTGTTCACACTGTAGTTTAGCTTTTGAATCGTGCACCTACCAAAGCTCTTGATGGCATCACACCAAAAGAAGCATGGACAGGGGTAAAGCCTTCTCTCATCTTCGTGTTTTTGGACGCACTGCCTATATGCATATTCCTAAACAAAAAAGGAAGAAGCTAGATGAAAAATCATTGCAATGTATTCTTCTTGGATATAGTATTGAATCTAAGGCATATCGCCTTATGGATCCTAATACAAAGAAGATATACATTAGTAGGGATGTAATTTTTGATGAGAAGAATGATGTAAGTTCTCCTCCCACATCCACACCTACTTCAAATAGTGCTCCTATTTTCAACATGGATGGGAAAAATAATGGGAACGTTGATAGTCAATCAACACCCACAAATATCAAAAGACCTAAGTGGTATACTAGTACCATTCGTGATGCTAAGCTAGATGGAGTTCCAAACCAAACACATCCACTTTAGGACCGAGGACTCACAGCATGGCTCACAATGAGGTAAATCTAGCCTTGATGACTTCAATTGTTGAAAATTTTGAACCATCTACTGTTCAGGAAGCACTAGAGTCAAAGCCTTGGAAAGAGGCTATGGATGCAGAGTATCATTCTCTGATGAAGAACAACACATGGGAGCTTGTTGATCTACCACCTGGTAAGAAAGCAATTGGTTGTAAATGGATTTTTAAAACTAAGTATAAAGCAAGTGGTAGTATAGATAAACATAGGGCTAGACTTGTAGCCAAGGGTTATACCCAAAAAGAAGGAATAGACTATGAGGAAACATTTGCTCCCATTGCAAAGATAAAAACCATTAGAATGATATTTGCTTTAGCTGCTCAATTTGGATGGAAATTGTATCAAATGGATGTAAAAAGTGCCTTTCTTAATGGGGACCTTAAGGAAGAGGTCTATATGACCCAACCAAAGCGATATGTTGCACTTGGTAAAGAGGAAAAGGTATGCAAACTTGTCAAGTCCCTATATGGTCTCAAACAAGCTCCAAGAGCTTGGTATATTAAAATTGATGAACACTTGCTAAAACATGGTTTTAGTAGGCATCCATATGATCCAAATCTCTACCTCAAGGATCAAGGGGGGGATATTGTGATCGTTATTGTACATGTTGATGACTTAGTTATCACAGGCAGCTCAGAAGCAATGATTGAGACAACCAAGAATGATCTCAAGAAGACCTTTGATATGACAGATCTCGGGCTGCTCACTATTGCATCGGTTTAGATGTATGGCAAACAAATCACCATATCTTTGTATCTCAAAGAAAATATTCCAAGACATTGCTTGAGAAATTCAAAATGATGGAGTCCAAACCCATGCCTACACCTATGGAATCAGGTTTGCAGTTATCCACATCTGATATATCTCCTCAGGTGAATGCAACTCTCTATCGTCAAATGATTAGAGGTTTGATTTATCTGACATATATTAGATCAGCTATCAGTTTTTTTGTTAATTATCTTTCACGGTTAATGCAAGAACCAAAGAAATGTCATTGGCTAGCAGCAAAGAGGATCTTAAGGTATCTACGTGGTACAATGGATCATGGTTTGGAATATAAAAAGAATGATCAATTCTTCTTAACTGGGTACACAGATGCAGATTATGCAAGTTCTATTGATGATAGAAAGTCCACTTCTAGATTTGTTTTCTTCCTTGGATCAAGCCCTATTTCTTGGGGAAGTAAGAAGCAGGCCACAGTTGCTTGTTCTTCAACAGAGGCAGAATATCGTGCAGCAAGTGCAGCTGTTTGTGAAGCAGTTTGGCTACGTCGCATACTAGAAGGATTGGGTGTACCTCAAAGTCAACCTACAATCCTCTATTGCGATAATCAAAGTGTTCTCAAGCTTGTTCGTAATCTAGTGTTTCATGAACGGACCAAGCATATTGAAGTTGACTGTCACTTCATACGTGAACATGTTCAACAAAACAACATTCAGCTCCAATTCTGCTCTACACAGGAACAACGTGCTAATATCTTCACCAAGCCTCTTGCACGTGTGAAGTTTGAAACTTTTCAAGATTCTCTTATTAGTGCTTTAAAGAAATGATGTAATAAGGGGGGAATGTTGGATATTTCATCATTTACTCTACATAGATAGTTTGTTTTATTTGTTTGCGTCATCTTGTAAACGTATGTTGTTTGTTAGAACTTAGGATATTGGTTATTATTTGTTAAACCCGTGAGTACTATTTTAGAGCACACGGCTGCTTATATTTCTCCTATATATTTGTAGACTCTACTGGAGAATAGTGAGTTGAATAATATTATTGATTATATTCTCTGATACAACTTTGAAGCTCTAATGGTGATCTCTAAATGAAACCACCCCTCTACCAGCTAGGGCAGGTCTTGCACTGCCGAAACCAGCCTTAGATATCAAGGGTTTTCGTCCTCAACTCCGTTTTTCTGACCTCTTGGCGAAAAACCAGCAGCATCTTAATAAGCAACCAAAACATCCATGAGCAAATGAAGTTTCCAAGAGACTTTTAAAAGTCTCATATTCAAATTAGGGCGACCAAAGCTCAACCTTAAAACCAATGCCACTTTTTTACATTTTCTTTTGATTTTAATTTGATTTCAATTCAAACTTTAGCTTTTATTTTAATTTTTGCCTCATACTTTGCCTTGGGCACCCATCTCTTATTTAGCCTTCAAAAGCGCTTTTTATGCTCTTTAAAACAACTTTAAGTTATTGTCTTAGGCGCCATAGTACTTTTACATGTCCCCTTCACCCTCAATTTTAAAATATAAAGTTACTTTATAATAATCCAATTTCGAAGGGGAAGTCAAATATTAAAATGCTTCAACCTTAGAAATTGATGCCTCAACTGAAAATGCTGCTGAGAGGTAACCCTGATCAGGTCCAGCTTACCCTAAATGACTTACTATTTTTAGAAAGTACTAAAAATAGTAAGTAGCGCCAAAAACTCGAGCCGGAGAGAAACTGAGATGCTCAAAAGGGCTCACCATGGATTGAAGCATAGTACCAGACCCCCTGCTAAAAATAACACTTACTAAAAATAGTAAGTGTATCAGAATGAGACCAATCCAAAAGAGGACATCGGAAATGGGGACATTACAGCTGGTCGTACCTTTTTGAGGGTTTAGTACTTTGGATTTGGTGACTGAAAATCTGCCCTTTGACCTTGCTATTTTGGTTGTGGGAGGGGCCTAGTCTTGACCTTTGCATTGCAAGCATTTTGGAAGAGTTTCATGGAGATTTGGTGAAGTTGTGTCCATTGGGGAGTTGCTAGTTGGCATTCTAGTCTGCTGTTCATTCCATATTAGACCTGAGAAATCCATATCAGACCTGTAACAGCAGCATATCAGGCCTTCTACAGTCCTTTGGGGGTCTTTTTTTGAGGGATCATTGTTATATTTTGCTGGGGAGTACTTATATTCTTGTTGGGGTATCATTTTGGGGAGTTGTGCTTCTAGTTATCATCATTTTCATAGTGTAACAGCAGCTTATGATATTCTAGAACATTTTATATTGAGCTACCATTGGTGATTTTACTCTTGTACTTATTTGCTACTTACCCCACTAAATAAGTGGTGCTCTCGCTGAATAAGCGGTTGAGCTTTCTTTACTTTCTTATAATGCCTATTGAAAAAGCGGATGACTCTCCTTTACTTTTCATGTTATACCCGTTAAATAAGCAGAGGATCTTGCTTTGGCTTGGTTGGCTTGTCGCCAAGTGCTTTCTTGCTTTGTTGTAATTCCTGCTAAATAAGCAGATGGTTTCATTTCATGCACTTGGATTTACATACTCACCCCACTAAAGAAGTGGTTTCACTTAGAGGCTCAATATAGTAAGCCTTACCACACCGTATGCTCTCACCTTGCCCACATCAAGATTTGGTTGATCAGAAAATGGAAGGTATTTGCTTTCAGTTGGTTTTGGATTATAACTCACCCCACTGAATAAGTGGATGAATTTCAATTAATGCAATGTTCACCTTACCACAGTATGCTCTCACCTTGTCCACATCGGGATTTGGGTGATCAGAAAGTGGAAAGTTGTTTTACTCAAATGTTTATCATTATTATTTGGCTAACGCTAACAGGTGCCAATTTGAAATAAAAATAAGGGTGAGTTATTACATAGATTGTTGTTAGCAATACCCTTTTTGAAACCCTATTGTTGTAGATACTTGTCCAATCTTAAGTACCAAGCCCTGGGGGCTTATTTCAGCCCATAAAGTTCCTTCTTTAGCCTACATACATAGTCCTCATTCTCTAATAGGAGAAACCCTTTTGGCGTTCAATATACACTTCTTCCACCAGATTTCCATTAAGAAAAGCTGACTTGACATTCATTTGATAGACTTTGAAATTCTTGAAACAAGTGAATGCTAAGAACATCCCTATAGCCTCCATACGAGCAACAGGGGCAAAAGTTTCTTCGAAAACAATTCCAACAACTTGAGTGTATCCCTTGCATACTAATCTTGCCTTGTTTCTCACAACTTTGCCATCCTCATTCAACTTGTTCCTAAATACTCAGTGCCAATCACATTTTTATCCTTAGGTCTTGGGACAAGTTCCCAAGTTTCATTCTTCTCGATTTGATCCAACTCTTCTTCCATAGCCTTTATCCAATGCTTGTCTTCACTTGCTTCTATAAAATTCTTCAGTTCCATTTTAGAGAGTAAACACAAGTTTGCATGTTCGTATGAACTAACCACTCTCCTCCTTGCTTGAATTTTTGTATCTCTATCACCAATGATCAATTTTTTTGGATGATTCTTTTGAACAAATCTGGATGGAGTCTTGGGTGGTGCTCTTGATAGAGTTTTTGGATTTCTTTGTTCAACTTCTCCATTTTCAACTTCTTCCTCTACTTCTTCTTCTTTGATACCATCTTCTTGATGATCAACTTCTTGTACAATTTCCTTTTGATGCCTTTCTTCATCAACTATCACATTTGCACTTTCAACAATTTTGTGCAATCTTTTGTTATATAGGCTTTGCTTCTCGCGGAATATCGAAGGAAAATACCTTCATCACACCTGGAATCAAACTTTCCCAAGTCTTCGTCATCTCGCCTAATATAGCATTTGCTTTCGAACACTTTAAAATACTTCACTGATGCAGGCCTTCCCTTCCAAAGTTTGTATGGTGTTTTGTTATTGTTCACCCTGATTTGTGCTCGGTTTAGAACGTAGACCATCGTATGCACCACTTCTTTCTAGAAGGTGTCAATAAGCTTAGACTCATTCAACATTGCTCTTGCCATTCCTTGAACTGTCCTATTTTTTCTCTCAACAACTCCATTTTGTTGTAGAGTTCTTGCAGCTGAATATTGTCTTCTTATTTTGTGTTGTTCACAAAATTCTTCAAACTCATTTGAGGTGAATTCTCCTCTATCAGATCTTAGGCATTTGATTCTCAAACCTGTTTCATTCTCTACTAAAGCTTTAAATGTCTTAAACTTCTCAAGGGCTTCCAATTTTTCATTTAGGAAAGTAATCCAAGTCATGCTAGAATAATCATCTATTAATAACATGAAGTAGCTCTCACCTTGTAAGTTTTTTGTCCTTGTTGGCCCACATAAGTCAATATGTATGAGTTCTAAAGCCTTTGATGTAGAGTACTCCTTTGACTTGAAACTCAACCTTGTTTGCTTTCCACACTGGAACAATTTGCAGATTGTATTAAATGGCTTTACTCTCCTTTGCATGTCCCTTACAACTTGCTTATGGTTAATCTTCACAATGTTATCGAAGTTTAAATGTCCCATCCTTTTGTGCCACAACCAGCTCTCATCTTCTTGTGCCATGCAACACTTTTCTCCTTTGACTTCACTAAGAGTGTAGAGATTGTTTGCAGTTCTATTAGCATCTGCAACAAGTTTCCCTATTCTTGTTTTTTTAATTTCACGACCACTTGGATGAAATGTGAGAGTGTGCCCTTGATCATACAATTGACTCACACTTAGAAGATTGTGCTTCAATCCTTCGACATAATACATTTTTGGCCTTTGTCTTTCCATTGTCAACTAAGAGTACCCTTTCTTGTGATCCTTGCTGCAGCATTGTCTCCAAACTTTACAGTGCCTCCATTTATTTCCTTTAAAGTGAGGAGCTTGTTTTTATCCCCTGTCAAGTGTCTTGAGCAACCACTGTCAATGTACCACTGGTTTTCTTCATTTTACACATGGAGGGCTGCTCGCACTAGCATGGATTTTTCTTTCATTTCAAGCTCCTTCTTCTTCTTCCAAACTTTTGTAGATTCCTCTTTTGATTTCTCAAGAACATCCTCCTTTTGTTTTGGAGGTTCAGCAAAGTCACTTCTACAAGAGCGCACTGTATGACCAAAATTCTTGCATTTGTAGCACATGATGTTATAGTCCATTAGAGGAGCAAATGGATTATAGTTTCTCTATTTTAGTTTTTGTTATCTCTCTAAATAATTGTTATCTCTCTTTTGTCTCTCTTTTTTTCATCTCCATTAATTTTTTGGTTCCCTTATCTTCTTTTATTATCTTATTGTGTTCTTTTTCATCCTAATCTCCTTTCTCTAACCTCGTGCAAACTATCCCTGTCCCTCCTCTTTAAATTCTATCTTGGTCTGCAATCAACCATTTTTCTCTATAAATTCGTCCATTTTCGGTAAAGTTCTTTATGAGGCAAATTTTTTTTGCTCAGACAAACCGTACAGCCTCTTGAACGGTACAATCATCATATTTTATTTTTTCACAAAAAAATATTTCTAAAAATATTTTTTGTGATTTATTTTAAAAATTATGGGGCAAAATTTCATATTGTCTCCGGCAAATATTTTTGAGCATAATTTAATTATTTGGAGTAAATTCTCTGTTGTTGGTACTAGAGCTTATTTCGCAGAATATTTTGCACATCACATCTTGTCGCTGTGAAATCCTTGGTTAGCAGGTCACATTGTGATACCTTTCCATCGACAGATCTGTATCGATGGGTACAGGCTCATTTATTCCTGTCAGGCGGTACGAAAGAATATCGACATATTCCTTATATGTCTTCGCAGATGGTACGCCAGTTGTTGTCAATTGTATTTATCCGCAGTTTTGATTTGCCATTCTTTGTTGGCGTACTTCGTGGTCACGTCACCTGGTATGCGGTTTGAAGCCTTTGCTTATTTATAAACCGTTGGTTCAAAGCCTTTGTTAATATATTAAATTCCTTTTTCATAAAGTTTGGCCAATGGTATTTGGCAAAGTTTGTTTTAAATATTAAAACTTTATTGTAAAGTGTGGAAGGGCCAACCATTTGAAGTTTTGGTTTATTAAAACTTTCTATTAGCCTTTTTAAAATGTCTACCACTTTTTTGCTCCAAATTAGCCTTTAGGAGCCGAAAATTTTTGCCCCTCATTAGCCTTAAGGTGTTGTGATTTGTCCCCATGTGCCCTTAAATAGCTGTTTTTTTCAAATTGGCATAACTTTCACCCACAGAGGCAAAAATTTTGAAACGAAATATCGCCGGAAAGCTAAGAAGCTCAAGTTTCTAGTGGTGCAATTATTTTTCAGAAATTTTGCAGTTTGGTGCCTGTTTTTGCTGATTGAAGTCAGATCTCCGTTTTTGGCTCTTGAGCTCGTAACTTCTTGCCATGATCTCCAATTTTCGCGATTCTTGCGGCGTTGGAAAAGTATTGACGAGCTCTATCCAGCCATCTATGTATCTTTTCCATTTTTTGTCCCAAGTATATTGTGCTTTCATATTTTGCCCAATGGGTTTACTAAAGGTTACTTAAATGTTTTGGCAGTTGGGAAAGTGTTATTTTGATCATTGTACTTCATTTCAGCTATATTGTATATGTTGATCTCATATTGTATCAGTTGAGAAGTGTATTATCATTGTAATCATGGGTTATTCAACTCATCCTTCTGAAATAGTTCTGACTAGGGATAATTATGAGTCAGGGAAAAAAGGCATCATAACACATTGTAAGTGGCTCAAAATTTTGCCACATCTTTATGGACTCATTCCTGAACCAGAAACAACATATAGGAAATCAGTTTGGTGTAATAAGAATGATCATATCATAGGATTGATTGGTTCTAGTTTCAGTGCAAGTATCCTCAAAGAAAGCTATCATAAGATCTTCTTCGACATCTCATACCCACACACAGTTGGACCAAAGTTTGGGAGATATTTGGAGATCCACACAAGCCTCCATTCCTAGATGATCCTGCTTCAAATTGCGTCATTCCACTTGATGATGTTGACAACATACCTTATGATGATGACACCTTAGAGGAGTTTGAATATGATGCAGAACTTGAGCATCTTGATGATCCAAAGACTTCTCCCGCAACTCCTACTTCTCCAGTTGAGATCACACAATCATCTTTTATTGATGAGTCATTGAGTACATCCAGTGGTTCATTGCAACAGGTATCTAATAGTCTTCCTGATTAGGATTCCTATTTGACAGGCATTGCTTCTTTGTTTGTGGAGTCTCACATTTCAGATTTGGAGGACCAATTTGAGGGTTTATCTCTCCTATTTGATGATAGTCATGGATCAACTATTGTCACTTCATGTTTGTCTTTGGAGCTTGTTCAAGATCAGTTTCCACTTGTTCCTGGTTTGTCACAATTTGTTATGATTGGGCATTTACCTTATTGGATTGTGGCATCATCTTCATCATCCAAGAACTTGGCAACACATGAGCAGATTTCAGAGACACAATCTTCATACATTTGGATTCGTCTTCCTACCAATTCCTATCTTGAATGGGAAGCATTTCTGCATTTGTACTTGGTGTATTTTCTTCCCAAGGGGAGAAACATTGTTTGTAGGCATTGGATTATGTTTTGTCTTTAGACATTAACCATACTTGCAGGAGATCATTCATTGTGGGGGAGATATCTTATCTCTCTTTTTCCCTCTTATGGGGGGATCATTGATTGTATATACATGATGGATGTAGTCCTTGGGGGGTATCATTGAGTCCTCCATACATCATGTTGGTTTGTTTTGTTTTGTTTTTCTCTCTTTTAGAGAGGAGTTTTGTCCCACAGGGTTTTCTCCTTTTTTCGGCTTGTGAGAGATTTATTACATTGATTGCATTTGCATTGTAAATGGGTACCTAACATGGCCTCGTAGTCGGGACCCATCTCCATCTTCATCTTTGCATAGTTTGCACAATAATCTTCCCCCTAAGTTGCACTTAAGGGGGGGTGTTGGTGTGAATAAATGGCTTGTACCTAGCTAATTCACTCACTAGGTAATTAGGGGACATATTCACATGTTAAGTTTACTTAGGATATAAGATTCTTTTTAGAAGTCTTAGTTGGCTTTTTTAGAACTTATCTTATCTAGCTTTATTGCTTGATTCCTAGGTAGTTAGTATGTTAGTTGTCTCATGTAATAGGATTAAGACACTTGTCATGATCTTGTCTAATCCTATCTCTCTACCTTGCCTTTATATGCAAGGCATCTCATGTACATTTGAATTCAAGCATATTCAACCATTAACCAATCTTGCATTGTGAAGCAAGCTTTCTTTCCATTCTCTCTCTTGTGGAAGTTGTTTTGGTCTAGCAACTGTTCCTTGGGTGTTGGGGAGTCACCATTTACTCCCACATATGGATTGTGGAAATTTAATGTCTTTAATATCACACCTTGTCTTAAATTACCCCCACTTAACGATAAGGGTAAATTGATTTTGAAACCAGAAGCAATCCTTGACATGAGAGAGAGGAAGTTAAGACAAGATTATTCCAAAATATTTGGTTAAATAGAAAAATCTACCTATGAAGGATGCCACATGGGAAGGAGTCTTGGGAAGGGCGGATTGTAATGCCCTCGCCTAAGGCAAACCATCTTATTAAGACAACCGACCCACTAAAGCAGCCAACCCTCTAATAAAAGGTGCATCTATCCTTAACACCAGCAATTCCCTTCTAACAAAAAATAAATAATAATTAACTAAAAAGTCAAGGGGTACCCAAAGGGTTATGACCATTAAAGAGAAAGGGTATATAAGAAGATAAATCAAGGGGAAGGAAGGAAATTAATTCGGAAGAAATAATTATTTATTTTTCCTTCATGGAATATGAATCAATGATTCAGCAATCTTGAGGACAAACCCCTCATAGACCAGAAATTCAAGGATGAAAACCTTTAATTTCTTCACCAAGTTAGTGGATGAAAACCCCTGACTATAGCAAGAATATTTCAAAACATTTGTCCAAATAAAATAGCTGCAAATTGCAAGAAGATTACAGCAGTTATTCAAAAATAAGTTTGTATCTTTCAAAATCATATTATCAAATTTTAAATCTGAATATATATAAAAAATTATAGTTTAAGGATAAATTAACATTTGAAAATTACTTATGCAAGCCTAATTGTGAGAGTGGGGTATTTATTTAAAGCAAAAACAAGGAAATTCTAGAATGGGACATTACATTATTCAGGACTTGAATAGCAGAAATATTGTTGTAGTTAAGGAGTATATCATCAATCTCAAGTGTACACCTTCTCACATCCTTTGGCTGATGTTCACACTCAAGCATCTAGTGTTGACACTTTTGAGGAGATACAATATGGTCATTTGAATCTTGGTATTCTTTCATTGATTGAGATTCTAAAGACATGTGTTAAGCTTCCATATCCTCCATCTATTGCTTCTTCAGAGTTCAATGTTGATTCAAATGGAGCTTCCAATGATTTGGTGCAGCAAGATAATTGTCTTTTAGATATAGCTACTTGGGATGAATACTTGACAGACATTGCAGGTTTGTCTTGTGAGTCCTATATTCATCTCCTCTTTAATGTTGACTCCTATGGAGTTGCATCATCTTCTTTCAAACCTTCTTGTTCTTTCTCCATCTATTTATTTGTCACAATTTGGCATTGGCTTGAAAATTCTTGAGCAACATTCAAAGGAGGCATCATTGTCTTTGGATATTGTTCTACAATTGTTTCCACAAGGTTCTAGATTGTCACTTTCCTCAATTACGCTTGGGTCTCCTAATTTGATTGTGGCACCTTTCGGCACCAACATGGTGACACCTGAGCAACTTCCAGAGACACCATATATCTTGAACTTTCTTCCATCATATTCATTTCAAGAATGGGAAGATATCCCACATAAATATTTGGTTTTGTTTCTTCCTAAGAGGAGGAAAGTGGTTTGGTGTTCTTGGATATTCATCATCATCTTTTATCGAACATCAACCATTGCTACAAGAGATTATACATTGGGGGCTAAATAGTCTCTAGTCTCTTCCTTTCTATTTTACAAAGGGTGGGAGGAAAGGAAGGAGGAAGGCATTTTCCTCACATGGGGTTTTATCCTTCTCATACCTTAGAGAGCATCTTGTGTTTTCTCTCTTTTGGAGAGGGGTATTTTCCTACAATTTATTTTCTCTATTTGTAAGAGATTCTTGTGTACATAGGTACCTCATCATGCCTTGTTGTTAAGACCCATCCTTGTTTTCTCATTCTCACTTAAGGGGAGGTGTTGGTGTGAATAAGATATATTACCTAACTAGTTCATTGGTTCATTTTCAGACCTAGTTAATTTAGTTTACTTAGGGCATTTAGGGAATTTATTTTTTATGTCTCAAGTCATTAGATTAAGACATGCGTCATAATCTTATGTTGTCCTATGTCTCACCTTTGCCTATCTAAACAAAGTTTTCTCATTGTAAATTATGTAATGATATCATGCATTTGCATCCTTTGATAAAATAGAATTATTCTCTCCTGTTGAGTCTCTCTTGTGCTTTCATTGAAGCTCCTTGACCTTCGGCAGCTATCTCCATAGCCAAATCTTGCATGGTATTAGAGGATTCTATACCAACTCTTACACTATGCCGGTTTAGAATTCAGCCAATTTTTCATAAGCAGGTATGTAACAGATAGTTGTGTAGTGGTTAAGGTGTGCATTCATATACAATTGGTTAAGATTCAAATCCCCATGCTGCAACGAGGCAGCCCATTACTCAGAGTATGTGCCACAAGGTTATGGAGTATTAACAATGGTATATATTAAAAAGTGTATGAGCCATGTTAAACCCCTCACCATACTAAGAAGGCAAGCAGTCTCACCCCCACAACACAATAAGGCAACTTAGTCTTATTGCTCAACTCTACGCAACAAGGCAAAATAGAAAAGACTGGCAGTGAATTGCAACTTGTAAAAGGAATTGTATAGCATGAAAGTCTGCAGTATGATGGTCCATGTAACATGTTTTCACTCTCCATAATTGGGATAAGACACTCTTTATTTTCTGTTATGAATGGGCAGAGGCGAATCAATAAAGCACTATATTCAAAGACAAACTAGCAAAAAAAAAATTATGCTATGTTTTATCTTTAAAATGCATCTTATGGTTTTTGGTCTAATGATATTTGGGGACACTCATAAGAACATGAACCAGGTCCAAATCCCTTGACAGGAATAAGGTGGCCGATAACACCTATGGACATGTGCAAGGTTTATTATATAACTGGTGGGGGGCAAGGGAGGCATTATTATTGTTTGCCATGGAGTAACAAATTATTCATGTTATGTATATAATCCATCTCCAATATCATCAACATATCAGACCCCAACTATATCGAGGGGCTCCTTCCTAATATAAATATAACATAAAAGTTACAACAATCATAGTATTAGTTCAAATGTTACCCCATGTTCACTGGCCTTCAGAACATAGTCCAAACTTACCCACACCATGTTAAATGTAGCTCGTGGCCTCACCCAAATTATACCAAGCACAAAAAACTATTGAGGTGAGATGACTTTTAATGTCTTAAAGACCAAAATGGCCCGTAGAACCCATCAAAGTATGTTTACAAGTTCTTCTAACATAGTCCTAGCTTACCCCATGCCATGTTTAAAGCAGCTCACATCCTCACCCAAATTGTACCAAGCACAAAAAAATACAGAATTGAGATGAGATGAGTTTTAATGTCCTAGAGGCCAAAACGGTCGCTAGAACCTATCAAATTATGTTTGCATGTCTAGAAGATTGTTTCCATGGGAATTTGATCTTAAATTAAATGCTCCTAAGCTTTGATTGATTGTTTTGAATCAAGACTTCGCATGCTATGTTATGACAGCATATCTTCATAAGTGTGCTTAATATATTGTACAGCAGACTGGCTTTAAAGGAAATGTATTGCTTCTATGAGTTGGTGGTTTTAATACAAATTCTCCTATTTTGTATGATTGTATTTATTTGATATTTCGTGATATAACTGTAATCAACTGTTTAATTGCACCTAATAACTTCATATAATAGTCAGGTTTAAAGGAAATGCGTTTCATTTTCTACATCATTTAAGTTACATACCTTATCTTAAAATCAGCAAAAACGAAACTTCTTTTCAACCATACATACCTGTTTATTACACCAACCAAGAGCTCAATCAGTGCCTCAAGATGATGCATAGCTCTATGAAGGCTGTCTGTAACAATCATTACTGATGTAGCTGCTACCATCATTTGCTCTTTCAGAGCAAATGTAACCATAACGCCATCAGCAGGAGCCTGAACAATAGCCTTGAGAGCCTCAACCACGCTGCCCAAACCCTCATCTGCATCTGCATCCGCAATAAGAACATCGGCATTCTCTTCGACAAATGTAATAAGCTGGGATTTCAAGGGAAAATTATAATCTTTCTTCACCACTGTGTAGAGTGCAAGTTCTAGAATTGCAAGGCCTGGGTATTGAGACAGCCATTTCTGCTGAGACCCAGATTGGAAATCATCGATCATCAGCTCCCAGTCCTGCCCTGAAAGCTGCTTTCCCACCTTTTCCATTGTACCCTAACACTAAAAACCCTAATCTCATGAGCATCAAAGATCTGCTATGGCTCAAAGTTGGCGGAAAAACAAAAATCGTTCCACTCACAGAACAAGCAAATGAAGATCAACCATAATATGATAAAATCGAAACCCTGATTTCCTTCACAACACAGGTTTCAAATTTCATGGGCATCAAAGATCCACCACTGAAAAAGAACCAGCTGCCCTCGAACTGAGTTTGCCATTATATTTGAAAGAATTGAAAAACCAATTAAATTTGAAAGAAGTGAAAAATCAATTAAATTTGAAAGAAGAGAATAATCACAAATTTCGTGGGTTATCTTAATATAATCTGAGTATATGAAAACGAATCACTCCTTAACATTTACTATTATCTGCGATCGGATCTATATAAAGATTAGAATGTACAGTAAAGTACAGGCCGATTCTTTAAATTTTCAGATTAAGTGCACTTTGGTCGCTTTGGAATAAAAAAGTATATGATGAATAGTATTATATATTTTTATATTATAGAAATAAAAATATAATATATTTTTTATATAAAATGTGAGTAGAATGGAATCACACTTCAAAGTTTAAATGGAAAATAAAAATATGAAAAGTGGTTAAACAACTAAGCTATTATGGTTATATGAGCAAGAGAAGGGGGGTTTTTATCAAGAGGAGTGTCCCAACTATTTGAGAGATCTTGGCCATCAAGAATGGGCTCCCAACACATAATGGCTTCATCTATATCTTTATCTTCTCCTTGAGTAGGATTAGTACACACGAGAGAAATTGTAAGATCTAGATAGGAAATTTTTCTACTATATAGTCAACTTGTATGACCACACTAAGAAGTGGAAGCACATTCACGTGGTAGGGGAGACCACCCTCATATATATGATAAGGAGAGCCCTACAAACAATGTTTGAAACTATGGTTGTGGCCATGATGATACCCACATGGCAAAGAGGCATCTATGTTGGTAGGAGAAGGCAACACATGAACAACCAAACAAGGGGCATTAGCCCAATGCTTAATGAGAGTCTACAATAAACTTCTAAAGCCACTTTATTAGCCTAGACCTATATTTGTAACATGATATTAAAGCATATAATAACTTTAGTATACACAGAAAAATGCTTGTCTACGATGAGATTTCTCTTTCCAAATAGAAAAAGAATTTCCACTCCAAAAGCATGCCAAATTTGAGTGTATCTTGCCAACAATTTAGGTTAATCTCCTAAAAAATCTAAGAAAACGGCTATGTTCTAAAGGGCTTAAAAAAATCATGAATTCATCTCCACCTAGCTTGGCCTGATAGCAAAACTAGACCAAATACTTGAGATTTTCCATATGTCCACAAAAAGGATATAGGGGAATGCAAACACCCAAGTGGACAAAATGAGGTCTAATGGAGAGACTTTGATTTAGAAAATGCCAAGAAAAATGAGACAACTTAGGTTCCACAAGAGTGGACCAAACTATTTGAAGCTTGTGGTGTCATTAAGAAGCAATGGACTAGAGATTCCACATAGCATTGAGCTTTGAACTTTGGCAAGGGGTCTATCCTAACAAGTGATCGCAAGAGACCACCAAATGTATTGCTAGTTGTTAGAAATCATAGTTATAAATCCACTCTCATTCCAAATAAATCATGAATTGATAGCTTCCTAGACATGCCAAATACTTTTGGCAACAAAAGTGCCTTGAATTTGCACTAGTTCTTGCATGATGAGGATTGTGTGAAATCCCAAGTCATGCCAAGCTTTACATCCATAATGGACTCTAAAAGCAATACAATGCATGAGGAGATTTTTTGGGCTTCATTACCTTTTAGGGCTTGGATAATCCACTTAGCACACAAATCCAACCCATGTCTATAAGTGTCAATTAAGCCAAAGCCACCAAAGTCATGGGGAAGACAATAGAACTCCTAAGCAACTTCATGGAATCATTTTCCTTGCTCCAAAGAGGCCTAGAGAAAATATTTGAGAAATCATTCCAACTTCTAATAAGAGGCTTTAGAAGGGGCCCAACAACAAGAGTAGTAAATATGAGTAGTAGTAAACACCTACTAGCAAGGGAAAGAGGTTTAGCAACTCAAAAGTGTAATTTATTTTTAATGCATGAGAGAAAAACTTGCAAAAGAGTCACATAAGAGGATTGAAATGCAAAGGGGATGCCAACAAACCTAAACACCTACACATGAGCAATACATTTATATCCATAAGAATTGAACTAGGTGAGTTTAGGTAGGAAAGATTAGCAATAACATTGTTTTTTTTGTATTAGATGCTAGAACAAGAAGTAAGGCAAAGAGCATTCAAACTATAGAAAATGGGATAGAACTAAACAATTAAGGTATGTTGAAAAATTAATGCATCCAAGTTCATAAACCATGATAAATCAAATGGAAATGTGTTACCACTTTTTTGGTTGCCCCCTTTTCAAAAACGCGTCCACCCCCTTTATACAAAGTTAACCATATCTAGTTGTCATATTTAAACCTTGGTTTCCAAAGCTATGTCGAGTGTTGACCAAGTTTCCACAACCCCTCCCTCACCCGACTTTCTAAAAGTTAAGATTGTCTTTGCATCGGCCCTTGTCAAGTTTTGGAAAAAGTTGTCGATTCCTGAGGTGGTTCTCGTTACTTGGGCATATGCTGATGAAAGCGAAAGTTTAAGCAAAATCGAGTTCTTTTCAGAACTTTTGTTAAGTTTTGAAACCTTTGTTAGTTATCGATAGGGTTTATGAAGCCTAACTCTTTCCTGCAACAAATTTTCTAAGGAGCTAAGTGTTTTTCCCTAAGAGCTCTTCCTAAAGGCTCTACCAAAGGGGGCCCTAAAAAGTACTTCAAAAGTTGGTCTTACACAAGATTATTTGAGTGGGGAATGGTTTCATTTCTTAAATTACAAGTGGACTCTGAAAGCATTTTGAAAACTTCACCCAAAGTCTGGTGTTCATCCATTCGAGTTGTTGTAAGTTATTATTTGTAAATTCATTTACATAAGGAAATAAGGATAAAAGAAGCAAATGCATTAAAAAATTATTGAGACACATTGCAAATATGGAAAATGAAAAATTACATTACAAAAGAAGTGAAAACACAAAACTAAAAGTAGAGAATCTCAAAATTATCACATCACATAGAACAAGATTGAAAGCCAAAAAGATTATATATATATATATATATATATATCTTATTACAAGCCAAAATTGGAGATTTTAATATATGGGTTTTCAAACACAGAGAGTAAACATGAGTATCTTGATGCCCTCTATCACCTCCTGGAGGCATTCTATCTATGCAGGAGAGAAGAGATTCTCATTGAATTCCAAGAAATAAGTGAAAGTCTCCATTATGTTGCACTCCAGCCCAGTGCAAAGTAAGGAAACCACCTGTCCAACTTGCTCGTTCCTTAAGGCAGTGGCAATGCAAATTGCATCACCCACCAGACCCACACACAGATATTCAAACAAGCTTCCCAAGGCATCCTCAACATAGGGCAGAAAAATCAATCGAACCAGATGCTCAACAACCCTGACTCCCCACTCCAACTTACTAGAGGTGTGAATGATATTATAAAGGAAACACTCTAGTAAGGCTAAGTTGTGCACATGCACTTGAGATAGGAAGTGCTTGTAGATTATCTCCCTGATAACTCCCTCTTCCACATCACTGCAAATGAGTAAGACCTCCCTGAGTCAATCTATGGACAACCTTCTCATTGTGTTGCATTCTACTCCCTCAATAAAAAGGAAGTCACTCTTATTCTTAGAAGTGATGTCACTAGAAGTGCTTGACATGTCTAAAAGTGTAATTATCATTAAGAAAAATTAAAGCACTTCAGTTGAGTTATAGATGGGAGTAAGCTAGTGGAGTTCGCTCAAGAGCAATTAATGAAGCAAGGACACTCAAGTTGCTTTGAACTTAATGAACTGAACCAATGATGTGATGTTAATCCATCAAAGTGTGCTTTGGCATTGGGGAAACCTTTTGTATTTAAAATGCTCAAATGAATATTCTCCTAGTTGTCATGTCATTAATTACCAAACTGAGACAATACAGGTTATTTTCACGAGTTGATAGACATGGGGCTCATCTACAAGATTGGCAGTGTATTCCTTTGTCCCAATCAATCGGAAGATGTGACACAATCATAACCATTCTCAAAAATATCCATTAATGCTTACGTTTCTTCACTAGATGGAGATCAGCCAACCTCCAGTGAAACACTTATTCGATGAGGTGGCAGTTACAACTCTTCCAAGAATTGGTTTTCAAGAAGTTGTTGACCATTATGATGGGAGATTTTTAAATATGCTTTCATCAGACATCAAAAGGGTCTAAATTTTGATCCCCCGTGCACTATGATGCATGAGTGAGAATCAATCTTAATGAAGGATCAAGTTTTATAATTTTGATTATTTTTTAAGATGTTTATTGTCTTTGAGCAGTAAACTTGAATGAAGTACTTAAAATTTATGAATAAGTATGTGAGCTTTGATAAGTGTTAGGACATTCCTTCTCTTTGTGGATGTGGTATTCGTTGGTGTTTCATTCATATATCTTCAGTGAATGTTGAAGTTGCATGGTGTTGAGTCAGTTGGTTGTTAGTAATTTGATCTTTGAGTCACAATATTGGTAGCTTGCAGATCTATTTTCAATTAAGTTAGTAGTTTTAAATTTGATTTTCATCACATCTTCTCCATGGCTATGGGCTAGTGTTAGTTTTCCTTTCTTGCTTTCTAGTTAAAAGCATACCCCCATTTCTTTAAAATTCAAAAAGTCAAAATTTATATCATACAAGGGAGTTGTACCTCTATCAAAATTTAAAGGAAGATCACCAATGCAATGGTGATCTCTCCTCCAACTGTTGGTGATCGATTAGTATTTCTTTTTTGGCAGAATGGAGTCAATTTGAGTTCATCTTTAAAAGACAAATCTGTCAACCAACATATTTTTGGCGACTCTACTAGGGAACTCTACTAGGGAACTATCTAAGTAAAAGCTTAAAAGTTGCCTTGACATGTATAACAATGGTTTTACCTCACGAAAAATGTTTTTCCTTTGTTAGAGCTAGACCTAGATTGGGTTAACTCTGAATAGGAAGACATTATCTCTGAGTTAAACACACTAGCCTAGAGATACATAAGGAGCACTACGAAGTACATGCAAATTAATTTTATCCTCGAGGAGGAAGAAGAACAAGTGTAGCAGCCCACTAAAAGAGTGGTTGAGAGGTGTCCAAAGATAAATATTGTGTGGGACCCTCATCCGCAACGTAACCCAAATCAAAATAAAGATCCCGTCCTAGATCGTGACACACCAAGAAGTTGATGCATAGAAGCAATTCTTGAAGTAAAGAAGAAGATTATCTCCTTGTAAAGGGAGGTTGGTGGCTCTATGATTAAAATTCCTCTAATTTTATAGCAATCCCAAGTATACAAAATGGATTCAGTTGCTCCACGACCATGGCGAGCTCACTTGGGTTGTTGGCTTTATCCTAGTACTCACCTCTGCCCCCAGGGTCAAGGGAGCATTTTCTGAAGTTCACTAGGGAAAGTCTCCAAAATTGGGAAATTCACATCCAATCTTTTAATATTGCATGTGGGACTTTGGGAGTTATCAAGGAAAATGTTGTTGTGTGACTCTTTGTAGATTCTCTTGTTGGAAAAGCAACAAACTGGTTCCAATGTTTAAAAGGCAGATGTATCACTAGTTGGGACATATTAGAGAGAAGGTTTATTGTGAAATTCAAACCAATCATTGATATTAGGATGATGTTAGGTTGCCTTTTTTGAATCCAAAAGGGAGAGCATGAGAATATAAGGGACTTCATTGATAGATTATCTCAAATCTTGAAATGGATTCTTCATCCTGACATGCCTACTTAGTCTAATCTATCAACTATCTTCATGGAAGCCCTACACCCTAAGGTACAATGTCACTTGAAGCAGAAAAGGATATATGACTTTGAGGTTGCTAAACTAGAAGCCATCAAGATAGA
>VDFB02309466.1:0-15135 GCA_007258455.2 Sequoia sempervirens
TATAGGATTAAAAAAAAAATGAATTCCATGAAGTTTCAACCATGTTAAGGTGGTCAGACATACAAGTTTTTATATCTTTTAAAAGTTATAATAAAAAGTTCATAATTAACTATTTACTTGGAAAAAAATTACAAAAAAATATGCATCACATCGGGACATGAGTCCTCTACTTATAACTAAAATATTATCATTTTATTGTGGTTAGGGTGGTCAAACAGACACCTACTTCTTATTTTTTCCTTGAAATTTAAGTGGTACTGTATTGAAATTTTAAATTTTCACCAAATAGATTTAAAAAAAAAATAAAAAAAAAAAAAAATCTAGTAGTTTAGAAACTACATTCAATTTTCTACAGATTCTATTCTTACATATTTTTGAAAAAATATAGATAACTTATTCAAATTTTTACATCAAGTTTCCAACTCTGATTTTTCTAAATTTTTCCACCACTTAAGGGCTTATTTTTTCCATGATGATCCTACACATACCCTTGGTGTTCTTCCTTATGTGGGAGGAACCAAATTCCTCTAATTGATATTGATTTTCACTCCACCTTGCATCTTTTCAACCATTTCAACTCACCCTTGTCTTGCACTAAGTGGGGGCAAGGGGTTATGTATCCTTGACCTCATATGTCACTTGTAGTTTCCTCCTTTGGCTAGTCGTTAACCTTTCATGGACATATAAGAGCAAGCTTGGGACGTGGATGATGTGCCTTAAGTTGGCTCGCATGTGACATACTACCTTTTCATGACGTACCTTCTTGAAAACATATGACTTGGCATAGGGCTTTACGAGTAAGCTCTCATGTTCTCCTACTACTTTAAAGCAATTGCTCACAGTACTGGTGTTCACAACCGCTTTAAAGTGGGGGCATACATTGACATTCATCATATTTCACTACACAATTTTTCTTCTTCTTGCGGTGCGTCTTTTTCTTGGTGGTGCCATTGGGCTTGATTCCCTCTAAGAGTGTGATACTTCTTTGACACATCCTCTCTTGGAGACATTGAGCACAATTTCCCCTAAGATGAGACCTTGCACAAACCAAGAAAAATCCCTTTGAATAGTCTTTGCACTATCTTGCATTTACAATGTCTATGAGTGTCAAGCATATGAAGTTTTTCTTACTTCATAGAGTTTGAAGATCATTTTTGTCTAGTTCCTTATTAAAGTTATCAGGGGGCATAACTTTCATATGGTTGAGCAGGAAGCCCATTTCAAGGCATGAATTTCCCCATATCCACCTGCATGTTTGTGAGTACATACCAACCAAGTGTATGTTTCTCACATTTTAGGCCTACTCACCTGGCAGACAACCATGAGTTCTGTCACCCCAAAGTGAGTATGCATTTCCTTTTTCTAGATAAACAACCTAGATATGATCCACAGTATTTTGGAAAAATGGTTGAAGCTTGATCCACCTTTTCATTTTCACTTTTCTCTTCCCTTCTAGTTCTTTCAATTCTATGATCATGTATCTTGTTCTGCTGCAAATCATTCACCTTGTGCGTATTCTTTTGTGCTTATGTTGGTCTGACTTGGGATCTTAGATCCTAGGGGCTCATACAACCTCCTTTGATCATTTTCATCCTTTTTTATTCGTATTGGTATGATTGGGCATCTCTTAAATGTCTACTTTAGTGTGAGTTCGATGTAAGTTCATCCTCTCATTAAAGTGGGGGCTAAATGTACAATAGTAAAAAGACAAATTTCTTGATTTTGGAATAATTGATGATAAATTTGACTTAACGAGGCCTTGATTTAGTTTTGTGAGGTGATTTACACATCCACACTAGGTCTTGGACCCTTGCAAACTGGATAAAATGCATTTATCAATGTCTTGTAAAGGTGTTGTAAAGTGTTGTAAAGGACTTTCACACCTCTCTAGACTTAATAAACCCATCTTCCTTTAATTCAACATTACAAAATGTATTTAATTACATTTTCACATGAATCTAGAAGGCTTGTAAAATAAACTTAATGTTAATCTAGTGCTATAATGTGTTTTACACATTCACATTGAATGTTGTGCCTTTCTAGGCTGTGTGGACCTCATTTTAGTGTTGTATAGTGTATTCAATAACATTTTCACATTAAATTATGTGTCCCAAGCCCTAATTCACCTTCACATCATCATTAATAGGACCCTATGATCCCATATTATGCATTCCAAGGCATAATTTGGTTAAATACCTAATGAAATCAACATAAGAACTGGAATTCCTCACTCCCCAACAACCTAGCTGGAAAATGGTCCCTTCTAGGAATAATTCTCCATCTGTGGCAAATGAGTCCTTGCCATGTGGGACTGATTCACCCAATGTGGTGAATAGTCCCATTTGGGTCATTTTTTGAGTTTTGAGCGGGAATTTTGGGATTTAAGTTTATTTTTCTTTCATGTTAGCCTTAGGGATCCAATGAATGGGAAAATAAGGTGAATTACCTAAACTATAAGTATTTAAACCCCGATTTATATCTCTTAACTCATTCATAACACATTCATCTTATTCATCATTTATCTTCTACCTCAAGCCAAGCAAGTTAGGGTTTTTGCATTCTAAGTCATCAAGATAGCTTTCTAAAGCATTCAAGGGTAGAATCTTTATCTATTGTTGTAGAAATTCAAGATCAATCACCATGGAAAGGTACTAATTCCATTATTCCATGTTCATGCTTCATATTATTTTTTCATTTGGTTTAATTACCTAAAAGGGATTTGACCAAGGTAAACCCCCATGCCTTAACACCCAACATTTCTCCTTCTCTTCTTGTGTGTTTGTAGGTTTAGGAATCTTGAAGACTTGACAATAATTAAGGATTGAGTTGAAATTTTTTTGAAGACATATCCTTATTGACCAAGTTAAAATATCCACTAAAAGTCACCTACAGTGCCAAAAGTTAGACTTTTAGAGGCAGACAGTTGTCAGGAACCAAAGTGCAAACTGCAGGCTCTCGTTTCCACTTTTGAATATTCAGAAATTCAAAAGTGGACTTATTTTCCATTATTGGAAAATGAGTTGCACTACCAGGCCTAAAAAGGGTTTTCTATAGTTTTGGATACCCATTTGCCCAAAACGGGTTCTAGAACATTTTCTCAAAACTAGGACTAATTCACCCAGAATGGTGAATGAGTCCCTGTAGACCAAATTTCTAGCATCAACAGAATTTCAAAATTCATTTCCAGTGTACAAAAAGATCTTAGATGCACACATTTAGTTTTATCCATTTCTATTACAATTTATTATTCATTTCTAGGTCTTTTTGCATATCACTATGTGTTTTCCAACAACTTGCATTTTTTTAGTTTTCACTTAATAATCAATATCTTTCTTTAGTTTTCTACATTTAGATAATCTCATCTAGGTACATTTTATTCATATTTCCATTATATTTGTATTAGTTTGAGTGAACCACCCAGGTTTTTGGCCTATCTCTCTCCTTTTAGGTGAAAACCCTAATAGAGTAAGAGAGCTATAGCACCCAAAAAAATATGGTTCAAGTATGCTTGGTTTTAATAGATTTTGGTTTAATTTGAATTTTATTGATCCTACTAAGATTGATGTTAGTGGCTTAATTATGCTTTGATTTTTCATGGATCAAGCATAACCAATCCATACTAATCCATCGGTCACAATAATCATTAAAATAGAGGGAAAATTGATAATGAGTATGCCATTAGAGGTCTTAAAACTTGGTATTTTCTCATATACCTAGTTGTTTTGTATAGTAGCCTTCATGTATTAAAGATTATTTTAATATCTTGTGAATTTGAAACTATGTAATACCAAAAGATGAATATAAGAAGTAATCACCACTTCGTCCATCTTCTTTAATCTATTTGGTAGCATTTTGCTCGTTCCATGAATACATAAATTAATTATTTAAATTATTATTGTGCAAATTTTGTAGAATGAAAATATTAAAATCTTTATGTAGTGATTAGTTTCTTACTATTCATCTAGATTAATATTAGAGTAATTTTCAAGAATCATTCTCTCTCCCCTTTCTTATAGTTTTTTACCTAAAAGAACTCATTGAAAATCTCAAGAAGAGTCAACTTTTAAAATCTTGGATATCATTCTCTCTAAAATCTTAGAGGTCATTCAAAAATTTAGGTTATATATTTAAAAAAATTCCATGTTAGCATAGATTTGCACATTAGCAAAAAATTTATGGTCAACATGGAACTATAATGACTTAGGTGATGGTAAAAGTAAAATGGGCTGACCTTGTTCATTGGATTTTATAGTTAAATTTTTTTCTAAATTTCAATATATATATAATCTACATTTGAAATCTCAAAGATCACTAGTTTAGACAATCCTCAAATTCTTAATGTTTTTCTTGATATAAGTGATAAAAAGTGAAAAATGGCTAAAACTATTTATTTGAGTATCCTACTTAGGCCAAAAAATGGAACACAATGTTATTTATCCACCTAACATCAACACTCACACCAATATCACAATGTATTAGTTCCTAATTTCATATTAGTATTAGTTATGCTAGTCTGACTTGCATCAATATTTGTGTTTTAACTTAGTGCATTTTTTTTATTTTTGTATAATGACCAAGGGGCTTGAGTATGATCAATGAAGTTTATTCTCTTCCTCTACACTAGAGTAGGTTTTCAAAAGAACCATTTTCTTAGTCAATATGAATAGAGGAGGAAAACAAATGATATGACAATGACAAGGTTGTAGGGTGTTGGGCAACACAAGGGCAGAAAACTAAGAGGGGGGGTGAATCAGCAGTCATAGAAATTCACAAATTATTAAATTTATTAACCTTATTCTCAAATCTAATTATTAACCGTGAGAGCATAAATCATCAACACATTAGAAACACACATAACACCAAGAATTATTTTACGTGGAAACCCTATTAAGGGAAAAAGCACGGTGGAGGTCAATCCACAAGATTATACCCTGTTAAAAGTATAAATAATGAAATGGGGAATGCACATGCATTCAGGCACACTCCCTAGAGCTCACTACTCAATTACAATGAGGATTACTACCCAAAGGAAGACACACTATCTTACATAATGATTCAGATTACATCCATAGGGATTTGAACTGATAAAATAGCATCTGCTAATGCCTGATCACATTTCTAGTTAAGCACATGAACACTTCTTCACTTTTCTTCACTCTTCTTCACACTTTGCTCTTCCTTCGAATGATTTAGAACATTATTCACGCACACACACATTCGACATACCTCAAATGAAATAAATAGTCGCTTATATATATCCGCAACAAGAAATTAAATTGCTACATGTCGGCTTCAACAAAATAATAAAATGATAACAAATTCTCCGCCCAAAACAATAACAATTATTAATACAATCAACCAAGGTCAACCACAACATAGTGAAGACTCAAAATAACATTTTCAGACATGAACCACCTTCAAAAATTATTCCTTGAAGATCCACAACATGCTACAAACACCTTGTCGGCCAAGAACATGAAGAACATGAACACGCAAGAGAAAATCTTGGATCATGAGCATAATGATCAATGTGAACATGCAACATAGATAGATCATGATCTAGAAACATCCAAAAAAATCATGAATCACCAGAGAAGCATCCGCAACAACTGAACTTACTGAAAATCACATCATCTTCATTCAGGAACACAAACTGAAGTAACAGAAAGACTGTCAGAATACAAATCTTCATAACTCGATCAAATCTTCATGCGGATCTCTAAAACTCAACATGGATAAACTAGATATACTCCATAAGAAACCCTTTAGTTCACAATTTTTGACCATCAACATACTAAACTTGCTGACAAATTGAACTTCAATTCACCACTGACAACCTGCAACTCATTTCATTACAATTTTCTCAATATCCTCGACATATATAGCTTCAAATACATTAACTCTAATAGTGTTGACATCAATGACAACTGTATATCAGCAACACAACCACAACATTTAACAATCTCCCCCTTTGGCATTGATGGGAACACATGATGTGAAAAACACCATCAATGCAACTACACTTACTCCCCTTTAGGTTTTGACTCTTTTCTTCTGAACAACTCTTCTACATGACTCTTCTCCCCCAAAATGTTTTTTACATTACTCTTCTCCGCCTTTGACATCAATGACAAAGATTTTTTTTCTCCACACAAGCTCTAAACCACATATCTAAACATCTGAACATCTGACTACTCCCCCTGAGTAACAACCACCACAACATCAATCCAGATCAAAATATGATCATGAAAATCACGGATTTATGCAAGACAATGCATCTTAGTTCTCATTAAGGGGTAATCACCCCTAACTTCCCTTTGAGATACTGAAAAGTATCCTTAGGCAACGACTTTGTAAAGATATTTTCAATATGTTCCTTAGGAGGCACATATTCCAATCTGACTTCTTTTTCACTCACATTCTCTCTAAAAAAGTGAAACTTGATAGATATATGCTTGGTCTTTAAATGCAGCACCAGATTATTATAAATGTTAATAGCACTTGAATTATCACATAATATAGCAATAGGGTCATCATACACAACTCTCATATCCTTCAACATTGCTTCATCCACAATACTTGAGTACAATTGTTAGCAACAACAATGTATTCGGCCTCTATAGTAGATAACGAAATGGCATTTTGCTTTTTACTTAGCCATGAAATTAGCTTCTTTCCCAAGAAAAATGCACCACCACTAGTAGTTTTTCTATCATTCACATCACCATCCCAATCAACATCAGTAAAGGAACTCAAAGTAAGATCATCATCTTTAGGATACCATAGGCCAAAATCAACTATCCCCTTCAAGTATTTGAAAATCCTCTTCACAGCTCAGCCACATGAGATTCCTTAGGATCAACTTGAAATCTTGCAACAATACATACAGCATTCATGATATCAGGCCTAGTTTGAGTTAAATACAACAATCCACCAATCATTGATCTATATCTAGTCTGATTTTCCTTCAGAGAATCATCATCTGTTGTCAACTTACATCTGTTCACAATGGGTGTACCAACTGGCTTTGAATCTTCCATACCAAATTTCTTCAACAATTCTTTCTCATACTTGGACTGAGATATAAAAATCCCTTTGTTTAACTGAGTAATTTGCAATCCCAAAAAAAAAAATCATCTCTCCAATCATTGACATCTCAAACTCACTCTGCATCTCATTAGAAAACTTCATGCACAAACTATCATCTCCTCCAAAAATTATATCATCAACAAAAAATTCCACAATCAAATCTTTATCATCATTCTTGAAATAAAAATTACTATCAGTAGTACCTTTGTTAAATCCAAGCTTTAGGAAATACTTATCAGAATCTAGCATACCAAGCTCTAGGGGCTTGCTTAATTCCATACCATGCTTTCTTCAACCAACAAAGCATATTACCCTGATAAGTCAACTGGAATACATCGGGTTGCTAGACATACACCTCTTCTTCCAACTTGCCATTTAGAAATGCTGACTTGACATCCATTTGATAAATCTTGTAGTCTTTATAGGCAACATAAGTAAGAAACAATCTCATAGCTTCAATTCTAGCAACAAGAGCAAAGGTCTCTTCAAAATCAATTCCTTCCATTTGAGAATATCCCTTACACACCAATCTTGCTTTGTTTCTAACCACTTCACCTTTCTGATTTAGTTTGTTTCTAAAGACACATTTAGTTCCAATGACATTTTTATCCGTAGGTCTAGGAACAAGAATCCATGTATTATTCTTCTCAATTTGTTGTAGCTCTTCTTTCATTGCTTCAACCCAATGTTCATCTTTACATGCTTTATTCACATTAGTAGGCCCAGTATTTGAAATCAAATAGTATTCTTCTAAAATCTTTCTCCTAGTCTGGACACCTTTGTTCTTATCACCAATGATCTAATCTTCTAAATGATTTAGTCTTACATACCTCGGAGTCTTAGGACGTTCTTGAATTTTAGGCTTTTGTGATCTCTTCTGCACTTTCACTATTTTCTCCTTCCTCTTGATCTTCTTGATTCACGAGAATGATTTGAACTTGATTTGAAGTCTAAACTTGCTTTCCTTTGTTTGTACTATCATTCTGATAATCATAATCATATCCACAGGTTCTGGATGGTCTTGCTATGTCTTCATCAACCTTAACATTTGCATTTTCAAACATTTTCTTCAATCTCTTATTGTAGCACTGGTAGGCCTTGCTTTTAGTAGAGTAACCCAAAAAGATTCCTTCATTACTCCTAGCATCAAACTTTACTAAATCTTCATCTCTTTAGATATAACATTTACTACCAAAGATTTTGAAATATTTAATAGTAGGCTTATGACTAGTTCATAGCTAAAAAGGGGTCTTACCAGTATCACCTTTGACTTTTACCTGGTTAAGGATGTAAAAAATAGTACTCACAATTTCTCTCCAATAGATATGAGGAACATTTCCTTCCAGCATCATAGTTCTAGTAGGCTCTTGAACTGTCCTATTCTTCCTTTTCGCAACTCCATTTTGTTGAGGGGTCTGTGGGGTAGATAATTGTCTCTTTATTCCATGCACTTCACAAAAATAATTAAACTCACCGGAAGTGAATTCACCACCTCTATTTCAACCATAGCCTTAAAGATCTTGAACTTCTCCAAAGCTTCAAATTTCTCCCTTAAGAAAGTAGCCCACATCATTCTTGAATAATCATCAATAAGCAACATGAAATACCTGTAACCTTGTAAACTTATAACTCTAAAAGGACTACAAAAATCAGTATGCACAAGCTCCAACAATTCATTTGAATTATGTTGTTTGCTCCAAAATGAAATTCTAGTTTGCTTCCCCAGCTGACATTCCTTGCATATGGCATTAGTAGGTTTCATCAACTTAGGAAGATCTTTCACTATCTGAGTAGAACTTATCTTGATAATATTGTCAAAGTTAACATGACACATTCTTCTATGCCACAACCAACTTTCACTAGTAGCATTCAAATGAAAGATATTACCTCTTGTTTGTGTACCTAATGCAATCACATTTATGGAACACCCTAATATTCTACACTTTCCATCCTTGAACTAAATATTGTAACCCTTATCAAACATATTTCCAACACTTAAAAGATTATGCTTCAGACCTTCCACATATAGGACATGGGTATGTGTAGGATCATCATGGATAAAACAAACCCTTAAGTGGCGAAAAATTTAGAAAAATTAGAGTTAGGCAACTTGACATAAAATTTTGAATAAGTTATCTATATTATTTCAAAAATATGTAAGAATAGAATCTATAGAATATTGAATGTAGTTTCTAAACTACTAGGTTTATTTAAAAGAAAAAAATTCTATTTGATGAAATTTTGAAATTTCAGTGCAGTAGTACTTAAATTTCAATGAAAAAATAAGTAGGTGTCTGTCTGACCTCCCTAACCACAATAAAATGATAATATTTTTTTATAATATTTTAGATATAATTATAGGACTCATATCTCGATGTGATGCATATTTTTTTGTAATTTTTTTCCAAGTAATTAATTAATTATGAACTTTTTATTACAACTTTTAAAAAATATAAAAACTCATATGTCTGACCACCTTAACTTGGTCAAAAATTCATGAAATTCATTTTTTTTTTTAATCCCATAGTATGCAAAGCATAGAATGTGATGCATATTTTGGATTCAAAAAATGTGATACTGTTTGAAAGCTATAGATATTTTTCAATGAGCCTATCAATCAGGACTTTAATCGTAATTCAAATAGAAAATGAATAATAATTATTTATTAAATTCAAAGTAAAGCATAATTTATATCGGTGGAAAGCTGAGAATCTCCTTTAAAAACCCTTTTCGTTTCATCAATTTTGGGTAAAAACAAAGTCGTTAGCCACATACCCTACACATACTCATCATATCGCCACTTTTTGGCCCATCACGATCCTGCACATACCCACATCATCAGTATTGTTCTTACCATCAAGAGAAATGCATCCTCTACCACAGATCACACCAACTGTGTTATCACAAAATCTCACAACACCACCATCATACTTCTCCAATCTCACAAACTTACTTGCATCTCCTGTCATATGATGAGAGCATCCACTATCAATCACCTATTTATCTTTCTCTTCAACTCGAGCATCTAGGGCTTTCTCCACATTTGTACAACTAGCAGATTTAGTAGACATTGGATTATTTTCCTTGATAGTAATAAATACCCATTCATCCTCACTTCCATTTCCTTTATCAAATTCATCATCTATCACTCCTTCATCATCAACATAATAACACTTATTTTGAAATTTAGGCTTGTTATGTCTTAGTTTAGAAACTCTTTCTGGACACCTTGATGCAAAATGACCTATCTTATTGTAGGAAAACCATTAATAGGAAACTTTCCTTTATACCTACCTTGTCCTTTGGCTTCTATTTTCACAATCAGTGCTTCAAGCTCATCCAATTCTCTTTCTTCTTCTTCTTCAAGTTGTCTCATTTATTCTTCATACTTGAATGTCTTTCTAGAAGAACTCTCTCCCAAATCATATCTCTATTTATCTCTTCCAGATGTAGTAGCCTTGAATGTAGATTCTATCTTAGGAAGGGCATCACCAAATTCACTCAACTCAAAAGCAGTAAGCTTACGAATCAACATATCTCGAGTAACATTTGTCAGAGTCTGGAGCTTTTCAATAGCTGTAGCTTTGACTTTATAAGCAGTAGACAAAGATCTAAGCACTTTAGCAACAATCTCTAATTCTTCTAACTGTCAACTAGCACATCTAACACCACACACAAGTTCATTCACTCTTTGCATGAAAGTAGTTATATTTTCATCATCTCCCATTCTCAACATTTCATATTTCCCTTTTAGACTTTGCAACTTAGCAATCTTCACATTAGCATCACCTTCATATAAAGTTTCCAACTTTTTCTAGATCTCATAAGCAGTCTCCAAATCCATAACATTAGTCATCTCAGTATCAGTCAAAGCACTCAACAATGCTTCCTTAGCCCTGATATTGTACTCAACATCTCTAATCTCTGTAGTAGTAGTAGCACCATTCTAAGGTATAACATACCTATTACTTGTAATGCTCCAGTAGGGTTCACCAATGCATCCCAGAGGGAATTCCATTTGATTCTTCCATAGAGAATAATTTGTTCCCTCAAATCTCAAACTATCCTTCTTGTAAATCACCATCTCGGATCACCTCAAGCTATTAAAATTCTTCCAAGGAACCTGCTTTGATACCAGTTGTTGGCAACACAAGGGTAGACAACTAAGAGGGGGGTGAATCAATTGTCATATAAATTCATAACTTATTAACTTTATTAACCTTATTCTCATATCTGATTACTAACCATGAAAGCATAAATCATCAACACATCAGAAACACACATAACACCAAGAATTTTTTTACGTGGAAAACTTGTTAATGGAAAAGCCATGGTGGAGGTTAGTCCACAAGATTATACCCTATTAAAATTATAAAGAATGAAATGGGGAATGCACATGCATTTAGGCACACTCCCTAGAGGTCACTGCTCAATTACAACAAGGCTTACTCCCCAAAGGAAGACACACTATCTTACAAAAAGATTTGGATTACATCCACAGGGATTTGAACTGATAAAATAGTATTTTCTAATGCCTGATCACAGTTCCGGTTAAGCACATGAACACTTCTTCACTTTTCTTCACTCTTCTTCACTCTTCTTCACACTCTGCTCTGCCTAAGAATGATTTAGAACATTAGTTGCACACACACACACTTTCAACATACCTCAAATGAAATAAACAATCACTTATATATCTGCAACAAGAAATTAAATTGCTACATGTCAGCTTCAACAAAATAATAATATGATAACAAACTATCGGCCCAAAACAATAACAATTATTAATGTGAATCAACCAAGGTTGGCCACAACATAGTGAAGACTCAAAATAACATCTTTGAACATGAACCACCTTCAAAAATTATTCCTCGAAGATCCACAACATGCTACAAACACCTTGTCGGCTAAGAACATGAATAACATGAACACACAAGAGAAAATCTTGGATCACGAGCACAACAATCAATGTAGACATGCAACACAGATAGAGAATGATCTAGAAACATCCACAAACATCATGAATCACTAGAGAAGCATCCGCAACAATTGAACTTACTGAAATTGCATCATCTTCATTTAGGAACACAAACTAAAGTAACATAAAGACTATCAGAATACAAATCTTCATAACTCAATCAAATCTTCATGCGGATCTTTGAAACTCAACGTGGATAAAATAGATATACTCGACAAGAAACCCTTTAGTCCACAACCTCTGATCATCAGTGTATTGAACTCACCGAGAAACTGAATTTCAATTCACCACTGACAATACAAATTCAAATGTATTAATGCTAATAGTATTGACATCAATGACAACCACGTATCAGAAACACAACCACAATATTCAACATAGGGTGTATTTAAAGACTATCTAACCATCCAACAAATGTAAACACGCATCAACTTACACCTAGAAAATAATATAAAACTTAAACCATAGATTAATTTATATATGGGAAATACAATTACAAGATAGTTGTAAGAGCTTCAAAGACAATTTGGGATTCATCCTTTCCATTACAATATATATGTTTGATTTTAATGCAAATTGATTTTCTAACAACTCTAGATAAACTCTTGTTGCTATTACCAATATACATTGAAATGATATTAGGCTTCTTATAGAAGAAAGATATGGGGTAATTTGTGTTAAATGAAAATGTGTTACATTCGTTGAGGTCAATATGAGAATGATCAACATACCCAAAATTAAATGATTTCTTCTTTAGTCAATCTTGGGATTGGGCTCATCACTTTGGAATTGCACAAGTCTACCTCGTTTAGGTTTATCTTGAGATACAAGTCTCAAAATTAAATGTGTTTTCTTATATGTCCTCTCTTAGGACCCAAAATTAAATAGATAATTTTGGAAATTGGTAGAAGATTCAAATACTTGGTGTGCATTCCAATTTAGGTTTGTGTACATAATGAATTGAGGATGCAATAAGCAAGATACCATCAAAACATAAGTGAATTATATAGGCACGTTTAGGATGCTTATGAAATCTTATGCTCACAATTATAACTTGGTATCTTGAAATATGACAACCTATCATTCATATGAATGTCAAGTATTCTAGAAATGACTAGATGAACCAAAAAGGAGTGAGATGGACATATATAGTTGCAAACTTACCACAAAATACCACAAAAAAAAAGAGAGCTTGAAAAATACTTACAAAACAAAACAAACATAAAAAATAAGTAAAATAAATGGCTAATACTAGATTGCTTATAGGTATGGATTGTATCTACATCACTCTAGGAGGTCACATCAATCTTAAGTAAACTTGCACTAATTAAACTAGGCCATTAATTTGTAAAAAAATATTGATGATACAAACTTTCTAAAAATATTAATAATAAAAAAATATTTCTCATCAATTTATCTTAGTTTAAATTTTTAATTTAATTATTTATTATCTTTCCAATATTTTTTACTTATTACTTATTAGTTCTTTTGATTGAAAAGAGTCAAAAAGACTGAATGGATTTGGGTGGATAAGAGTTTGACAATTTCAAAGAATCTTCGGTTGGGAAGAAATGAAGATTGACATAAAAAAAAACGACGACCAAATCAAAAATTAGAAAACACAATATTTAAACACTTTGTTGACTCCTGCAAACCGATTTATTACTGCCAAATAACTAAAATAAAAATCAGTTTTGACAGTTTCCTGTGGCAAATTCCTGTTCCAACCTGCAAAACTCCACTACTCCAAGAGTTGACCACTAAAATTCTTTGTATATTAATATTTGACCACCTGTTGCGTGAATATACAGGAACCCTACAAATCTATATATTAGGAAAAAACTGTAAGCAATGTCGTATATCTTCTAGAGAGAGGAAACTTAACAAGGATTACAGACGCGTTATTAGACAAGCAGACAAACAAAAAAATCTAACTTTCTATGACAGACATTCTTAAAAGGCAACTCCCAACTTTGAGAATGGAGAAGAGAGTTTTGGCAGTGACGTAAACGAAAGCAATGCAAAAGCACCCGTAAATTGATTGCTTTTTAAATGATTTCTCCGTCATTATCCACGCTTCTCCATAGCTACCAACGCCGGCGCGTAAACAGTACAGTCGGCCACCGGAATTGACAAAATGCCGTCGTTTACGAGGAAACTTCTCCTGCTTCTCCAAAAACATCCTTAATATATAATTTACACGATATAGCCTTCCAACAATAATCATCTGAGTTGTGAGAGGACGCCTATTATTTGCAGGCTTTGTTTCTTGTTTCTTTAGTTTCCTGAGAATGAGTTACTATAATCAACAGCAAGCTCCTATTGCCAATCCTCCTCCACAAGGTATTTCTCATTCTCAAATTTCTGGGGAATGCTGAACTTTTTCCATTATCATTTGGGTTGTTTTCCAAACATTCAATGATTGGGGTGTATGGTTTTGGGGTGTGTTTTTATAATGATTATATGATACAGTTTATTTATAAGTAGGAGGTGTTTTGGTCAGTATGTCGAATTATGATACTGCTATCAGAATTCAATTGTTTAGTTTTTAAATCAAATTCATTGATCTGGATGTAAGAGTGTTAAGCAGACCATTCATTTTCATGAGAGATAGATTTGTTTGAACCACTACTCATAAAACATGGATTAATGAATTTGACAGAAAACAACATAATTAAAGCCTGATATTTATTCACTTCTATATTTTTAGACCCAGCCTTAATATTTCTGTGATTCTTTGTTTAATAATATAAACAGGGTATCCTCCAGTTGAGCATCCACAGGCTTATCCTCCTCCACCGCAGGGCTATCCACCAGCTGGGTATCCACAGGAAGGTTACCCTCCCCAGGGAGGACCCCTACCTGAGACACAATCTAGAGGCGATGGGTTTTGGAAGGGATGGTGAGTTCTCAAATCTAATAAATGTTTTATGTTTTGGGTCTTGTTCAATGGACAAGTTAGTTTAGAACTATGATTTCTTTCTTATTATGTTTTGGATGTTTAGGGGGCTTTTTCCTTTGTTAGTTGAGATTGGTTTTCCTTATTCAATAGAGAAGGTAATCTAATG
>VDFB02309467.1:0-21630 GCA_007258455.2 Sequoia sempervirens
CAAAAGATTTAAACATAGCTTGGGGTGATAACAGGTCTTATTGGGAATGGGTGAGACGGGATGACTCAAGGTTAGTATAGAACCATTCATTTTATAAATTGATTTTAGATTTAGATTTAGATTTTCGTTGCTTGTATTTTATACTGCTCGATAGAAAAAGCTTGGCATATTGTTGTCAATGCGTTGGTTGTGGGACTTGGATCCCTAGTAAACATTGAGTGCTTATTCTTTAAGGTGGGATTACTTGAAGTTAATATGAAAGCATTCGTATTATATATTTTTCTAATTAATTTAGTTTTAAAAATTGATATTATTTTTGATTTCTTAATGTTTAATATCATGTGATATAACAAATGATATTTCATCTTATGATTTTTTAAATATTTGTTTATTTGTTTATGAATATGTGTATATATATATATATCAAAAAAATAGTGGGTGGAAAAAGTCACATCTCAAAGTGTAAATATCATCAAGTCTAAACTAACAAATCAGAAGAGGTAAAACAAGGCTACTAAGCAAAAAAAATTATATCACAAAGTGGTGGAGGGAATCATGGTCATTTAGTTTTCCTTCGTACATTAGGAATGTCTATGTAATCAACAATAAGCTCTCAACTTTTGGAAGAAGTGGGTGATGCCCTAGGTGATTTCTTGTTGGTAGATGCTACTACTTCTTACATACTTCATTCCACCTTTGCCCGAATTTTGGTTGAAATGGATGTTTCAAAAGGGTTGCCTATTGAAATTTTAATTAAAACTTCAAAGGGTTCTTTGATACAATCCTTGGACTATGAAGGGATTCCCTTCTGCTGTAGATGATGTTTTAAAACAAGTCACGCAGCTGCACAATGTGGTTTCAAGAAAAATGCTTCAACTTCTTTGTGGAAAGGTGCCTCTCAACAGTATTATATGGTTGAGAAGAATGTTGATCAACATAGGAGCTTTTTTGAGGTGGTTGCCTCGAAATCACAAGCTCGTGAGGTATCCCCATCAAATGTTTATTCTGGTGGGGTTGCTATAACTGAACATCTTGTTGAAACCCCTAAAGTTCGTAAGGTGGCTGCTTCTAAATCACTGGGTCTTGGGATGCCCCTTCCAGTTGTCTCAAATGGTGGGGTCACTAAGGCAACCCCCTTTGAGTCAATGACTACCCTTTCAGGGGAATGTGCTTTGGCTTCCTTTTCTGGTGGCTCTTCAGAAAAGTCTTTATTTGTGCAGTGGAATCAAGATGTATCCCCTAATACTTTGGCTATTGGCTTTCATCTTCATGAGAGTTGCGAGCTAGCGTGGCACGGTAAAGCGACACAAGTGGAAGATGGCTAGATCATAGTTAAGGGAAAAAAAGATAAATCCTCTAGGTCATCTTTCGACATGACTCTCCACTCCCACAAGAAAAATGTTAAATGTAAATCTTAATTGGTCTTGATTTGGAGTTGGTCTTTTTCGTTGGCTACTTGTTGTCTTTTCTGCAGCCTTGCTCTTTTTTGTTAAAGGGTTTCGGGTCCCTTCAAAATCTATTTTTTCCTATATCAAAAACAATAAGCTCTCAACCAATAATCAAACTCTCATCATTCTATTGCTTTGCAAGTGATTGAGTATCATGAATAAGAGCAATGGCTAATGCAAGGCAAGGGAACTTGTTATAGTCCATCCATTTAGAATCCCTTTAATCATGAGACCAATGTGATACAAAAGGGTCGATATCAGCCATCAATAGACTAATTCTTGGCTCTTCTTAAAGTGGTATGTGAAGCATGTGGTTGAGAGTCATGACCTCCCCAAAAATAATTGACTATATCCATGTCAACACCTATAGGGAATAGAGTGGCCCTTGTTGAAAATAGTAGTCAATGAGATTATAGCAACCATACATGGAGCATTTCCCCCTAGTGATATAAAACCACATGTATATGTGTCACCTTAAATACAACTTTAATTGCTTACACAAAAATATGTATAATTTTTTCGTAAAAAATCATAGCCTTTGTAAAAATAAGAAGTGAATGTAAATATAACAAGTATAGAATATAGAAAAACTTCTCTCCTTTTAAATACTAGAAAGAATTTCCATTTTAAAATTGAGTGAATTTGTTAGGAATTCTTGGCCAATCTCTTAATAAAATAATATGCCATGAAAAAGGCTCAAGCCTAAAATACTTGAAAAATTCATGAATCTCATTCCAAACCTCCTAAGTTGTAGGAAAAAACTAGAAAAGGTGTTTGAGAGTCTCTTTTTGTCGAAACAATAGGAAAATAGGGTTGAAAACTTCTAGATGTGTTTATCCCATACTAAGGGGAAAACACTATTAAGGAATACACTAGATAAAATGGTTAAGCTTCTATTCAAGAATAATTGACCTGATATTTTAAAATGTTCATTCACAAGAGCCTAGATACAACTAGAGAAGCCATATATGGTTAATTTCAAACACCTTGTGAAGATAAAATAAAATGATGCAAAAATAGTCATTTACAAAGTGGAAATTGATCAATTATCTATGAAATTAGGTAAAAAAGTGTCTCTAACCAAGTTTCATGATCTTCATTTGGCAAGGGATAGTTAAAGATTTCCATAACAAGAACATAAGGGATAGGAGTGAAAGGACATCCTTGGTAGATGGATAAAAAAATCCCACAAGAATTTTAAAATTTTCTGGCTATTAATGGTAATACAAGTAGAAGAATAAATGAAGGGCATTATAATTGAGTGCACAAATTGGGGTCCAAATCTTAGATCTTGCAATAGAGAAAGAATAAATATCCACTCAATATATTCATAATCTTTAGAAAATTCAATATTAATGAAAATGGCTAGATGTTGAGAACATCTTTCACATTCCCTTCCTAAATAGCAACAACACTATCAAGAATATACCTAGATTTTATAAAGCCAAATTTTTCATGATAAACAATTTGAGGAATCTAAAGATGGAACAACTACAATGAAACACCTTTGGAAATAATTTTGTTGGAGAAATTGAGCAAGGTTATCAACCTCCAATTGTATATCTCCTTTGGATCACTAGAAATAGGTATGAATTTTATATTTCATTTGTTTATAAAATTTACTAATGGATTATAATGAAAATATTCAAGATAAAATTTATGAACATTTTCACTAACCAATTCCTAACAAATATTATATAATTCACAAGAAAAACCATCATAATAGTAAGCCTTTCCATTAGCTATGAAAAATAATGCCTCATTGAGTTCATCTTTGGTGAGAAGCTAGTAATAAAATATTCACTAGGATTGTCAAACATGGTAAGAAAAAACACCTAAAAACTACCACAAAAATATATCTAATTTTGCAACATCCTCTTAAGATTTGAAAACCCACTCATAATTAAGAATAAAATCCTAGAGAGTATCATGTAGTTCAATCAAAAGGTTTTGACCTTCTTTATTATTTTTTCCTTTAAAAATATGCTGAGCACAAAGGGCTGACAATAGTTTCTTAGAAAATTTCACCAATATTAAGCTAGTGAATATGGGCTTCAATTTGAGCTCCTCTAGTTGTATGGTTGTTAACAACTTGATTTTATTAGGAAAGAATGAAATAATATCTACAACTCAAAAAGAAAGGGCTAAACCTCCAAGGGGGTTGTTGCTTGGAAAAACTTCGTGCTAGTGACCTAAAATGAGTGATCACTTAACTTGGCTTGTTAGCAGCCATAAATGTAGAGGAAGTGAAAGTTATATTTAACAACACCATTCTAATCATCAAGGTAACCTATTTTTTGTATAGGACATGACTTCAAATTCCAAGTAGATTGAATATGGGCCAACATGGGTTGATGCTTTAATAGTGATATGCTTATTAAGAACCAAGTTTTTCTAGCATTGTGAGTAACAAATATTTGAGAGGATAACAATCAATAGATGCTCCACTAGCAAGAGAAACAACTAGCAAATGAAATGAAATAATGTTTTGATAATTTGGATTTATCAAGCATTATCAAATTTGGCCCTAAAATTGATCCATGTATTCCTTGGAAAAAAACCATTAAATCAACTAAGATTTTGATAAAAACAAGTCATTAATTTATTATGCATGTAGTATAATGCCTCTCTTTTTCCATCTTTCCATATCATAGGTAGAGAACTATATTCATCATAGGTCATTTCAACCATATTAAAATCTTCACACAACACTCAAGTGGTGGGTCCATCTCTAAAGGTAAGATATTTATTTACATCATCATTAGAAGCATAAAAATTAATAACTAAAAATGAATGATTATTAATGTTGAAAATGGGCCATAAAGCTCTATTGATGGGATGACATCCTTAGTCAACTAAATAAAACTAACATTTAGGAAAGAGAAAGGGGACAAAAAAACCATGACCAATATCATAATTGCCACATAATAATGATTTGCTAGCCATATTACCCCCAAAATAATAGAGAACAATTTATTTATTTTTTAAATACCTCTTACAAATAGATAATGTTTAAACCTTTTTTTTTTATCAAATGACTTGTACAAAATATTTGGTTTTGAAGTATGTTATTTTAGGAGAGAATATTCATTGGTAAAAGTCAGCCTACTATTTTTTGTTGAAAAACACTAGTAGGGAAAGAAAACTTAGAAAATTCCACTCATTTAGAGGCATGGAAAGCTATATCCTTGAAGACCACATGTTCTTGGGACCAAGGTGTGAAAAAATAGTAGGGACATGATAAAACAAGCTAGTGGCCATACTCGAGGATGGCTTCTACATGGATGGCTTCAACCATGCAGAAAAAAACCTTCTCAATTAGATTTTGGATAACATCAAGGTAGATTCCATGTGGAACTCAAACCTTAGTCACTCATTCTTTAAGCATCATTTTAGGGAAAACCATCCCAATGAATTAGCTTATTAAGGTACTTTTTTCAAGCCATTAATAAGTATTATCAAATTCAAGTATTAAGAGAATCACATCTAGAGGTATATCTTAATGCATTTGTGAAATAACTTGAGAACCAAATTACATGATCAATTTGACATTCAACCCATGCTTATGTGCCATCAAACAATTAAAACAAGTAAAATTTAAGAGGTTAACAAAGTACGAGGAAATTTAAAGGATAACAAAACACTTGTAGGTGAGAACCATAAATTAAAAAAAACAATGATAACAAGACATAGATATTCATGTTGTGATCATGTAAATAAAATCCAAAGCACAAATGACATTTTAAAAAGAACCAAAACTATAAAATTAAAAATATAGTCAAATTTAATTATTTTGGCTTTTTTTTTATCAATAAATTTGGCCTAGATACTATTCCCTTAATTTTAAAAATAAAGTAAAATCACATAACATGAATAGCTCTAGTATGGAGGGCCTAATTATAAAAATTCCATTGGGGTGCATAGTTTTCTTCTACATATACTATTGAAAATAGTGTTTGTATTTATATCCTATATATAGAGGATTTTTATTCTCACCCTTTCACATTATATTCTCTCCTTAATGCATCTTATACTTATTTCTAGTCCTCCTCCTCACCACTATTTGAGCTATATATCTCTAGGGTGAATGAAAAATCAATTTAGGTCAAAGTGCTACCATAGTTACAAATTTTAGAAAATATATTTTCCTATTTTTCCTAATGTCTATGAAGGGCTTCATTTTGAGTATAAAAATATATTATGAATGGAACCCATGGTCCTACATAAGAAACATTGAGTGCCAACCATATTTCCAGAGCTAGGATGAAAATCATAGCTAGTCATAGCATCATTTAGTATGACTCAAATTCCATGTCATTAGTGAGGTATAATAAAAGACTCTACGACCACACAAACTATTTCCTTAGTCTCTCATACCTCCAAGAACACTAAAAAATCCATAGAAGACACATTTGTATTGATGTTATATTTATGGCTTATTGATGGAACAACACATCAAGGGTTAATTTAATAACACATATCATGATAATAACATTTACTTTAAAAATATTCTTCAACCTAAGATCCATGATATCCCCTTGGAATGTGATTTTTCTGATTGATAAACAAAACCTTGAAGGGTTACTTTAATGTCACATATTTACTTTAAAAATATTCCTCAACCTAAAATCTATGGTATCCTTGAAGAATGTGATTTGTTTCTTCTTTTCCACTAACCACACTATTGTGTTGATTTTTTATTTTCCCGAGAGATGTAAAAAATGAGTTAACTAGAAGTAGGATAAGAAGAAGTGTTTGGGCTTTTCCTAGCATTTGGACTTTTACTTCATTGTTAGTTTCTTGTGCTAATCTCTTTCAGGCAACTTTGACCATATTTCCATTGTGATCCTTGATTATACAACTAGCTCTCGAGATTGCATGGTATCCCCTCAATGTTCCATTAACATTAAGTTTTAATAACCTTTGAGAGGGGCCATAGCAGCATATTCCCTTTACTGAACTTGTTAGGGGATTAATTTGTTCATTGCCATGAATGAGAGCATCTTGACTATATTTTAATTTAATTTAATTTTTGTTTTGTTTTTAAATATATGCATCCATTATATTTTGGTTTTTATGTAATATTAGCTATCTTAATACCTACAAATAAATAATTACAAAATAATATATAAATATATAATGTTATTATATTTTTTAAAATAAAAATAAAATATAAACAAAATTACAAACTATTTAATAAGAATAAAATAAATTTTCAAATAATCAATATTGGCATAGTGTGATGGTTTAAATGTGTTATTACTCTTGCCACCTTGGGATGTTGTTGAATGTTTATGTTGGGGAAGAGGTCCCTCATTTGTGACCTCATCCATTCATAGTGGAGATAAAAAAAGTTAACCTTAAGAAAAACTAAAAAAAAAAATTCAAATAAAATTACAAATAAAATAATAGTACAAATATTGCTTTCATGACATAATGTGATGGTTAAATGGTGACATTATTGCTGTAGACATCAAGATTCATCTACTACAAGACTAAAAATTCATGTATTCTAATCCAAATAATAATAATAGAATAAAACAAAATAATTTTAAATTGATTTAACAACTTTTTTATAAGATTAAAAACTTACCTTATCTTCAGTTGTCTGCTTAATGTTATCTTCATAGCATGTGTATTATTTGTAGACGGTTCAATTTCTCTTTAATATTCTAATATTTTACTCTTCAGATTCGATCAAGTCGCCATATTGCGTTATGTGTGGTGGTTTGACGTAGGGCAACGTTTCAAATGCAGCATCTTGTCTCCCAATACACACTACACAGTCTCATTTATTATTAGAATGGATAACGAGGATATTGGGATCCGATATGGTGGGCATCGATCTCCCTTCATCTTTTCAGTTGTAGCGCCTGATGGGGTTCGAATGGAATCTGCTCGATTTTTAGATGATTTAGAAAAAGCAGTTGAAAATCATGGGAAAGGATTCAGCATGACTCCTCTTTCGCAAGATGAGAATGGGTGGCTAGAATTTGTTGCTGGTGAATTCTTCTTAGAAGAGGAGCGTCCCAATGGAGGGCCAAAAGAGATTGAGTTCAACATGAAGAACATAGACGGCCACTTTACCAAGAGTAATATTTGGGTGGAGGGTGTTAAGATACAACCTAAGCATTAGCTGTGTGCTCAATATGCCTTCACAATTGGACATGTGTAATTATCATAACTCTACTATCATTTCATCTTTTCAGAAAACAGATTGCTTTCTGCCTTAGATAATGTAAATTGCATAGGATAATGTGGTTTCAATAATGTGCAGGACAGATGCATATCCAGAAGGGTTTCCTTTTCGAAGATAGAAAAAAATATTCTTCTTCACTGCTCTTTCAGTTTTTACTGTTTGATAAGTAGTAGTGTACTTTTTTTCAAAACATTCAAACTTAGACATGTTAGAAGACAAAATGTTGAAATTTGAATTGGTATGGCTTCGGAATTTCTGCAATGATCTTTATCACTAATTTGATCATGTGACATTTAGATCTTCAGAAATTATAAATAGAGACGTGTATAAATGCACTCATAATTTAAAAACTTAATGGTGTTGATGAACATGATTTGGAGCTTTCTATGTAAGAATATTTGTCTTTAATTAATTTAACAATTCTGAAAACTTAGAAGACAATGAGAAGTTATGTAAATGAAATTTGATAGTACAAGAAGGTGATAGAATGGCCTAGCCTGAAGCTGGGGTTTGAGAATTTATTGATAAACAAGTCAGGGCAATTATAATAGTTGATTTAAAATGTTATAATGATATAGTTATGGGTGATTACGAGAGGAACAATGTTAGTAGGAGTGATTATTCAAAACTATTTTTTAATGGCATGTTATAATGAGTGATCTTAAATGATGGATAATGACATAAAGATAATGTCCTTTTATACATGACTTCAACATACAATTTAAAAGTTTTTATATGAGAATCAATGAATAATGAGTAGTTGAAAGTGGGTCAAATTTAGATTTTAAGAATCTAAATCAGACCTTTTACAACATATTTGAACTTAACATAAAAATTAAAAAAATTACAAACTCACAATTATTGTTCAAAAATTAAATTCTATATATATATACACACACTCAAACTTTAGACAACACAAAAGATACATCTTACTATTAAAAATAATATGATAAAAACCTAATTCAAAATAGATAGTGGTAAGGGTGGACACTCTAACGTTCTAGATTATTTTAATAATTATGCCCAAAAAAGATCTTTTAAGTATGTTTAAGAAAAAATAGTTCAAAAGTTCTATTCATTTTACGTATATATTGAATAATATTAAAATGTAATGTATATTATATAATTTTTATCTCTTTTACATCTTATATCAAATAAATGGTTTATATATCATGTAAAATTATGATTTAATGGATTAAATTAGTCTATATCAGAGATGCAATATATAATTATTTTTAGTTAATAATATAATATAATAGACATGTTAATAATAAAACATACAATTTATAATAGTAATTTTTTTTTACCATTTTAAGTATGTTTGACAATTTTAAATGAGAAGTTAAAAATTTGCACTCAAAGATATAAAAAATATGAAGAATTGATTTTTAAATAAAAAATCAAAATCAAAATATATTATTTTTTAACTAATTTATTAGTTTTCGCATAATTTCTATTTTGAAATAATGTTTTCTTATAAAGAAAGATATGTGAACTTTTAAGTTTTCTACATAAAAAAATAGTGAATAATAAAATTCTATTTATCACATTGTAACTATATAACTATACCTAAACACATATATTGTATTTATTTTCTAATTGTTAATATAAATATTCAATATAGTTTTTTTTTACACCTCAATAGTCACACTTAATCAAATATTCTTAACTAAATTGTAGTGCATTGAATTATTTCGTTTAAAGTTCAAAATTGTATTTTGGTAGTTCTTTTATTAATCTTGATCCTGCATGGGTTTCTCTAAGCATTCTTGTATAAGCTTTACATGGCTTGAGTTAATTTTTGATAATTACATGGCTTGAGTTAATTTTTGATATTTCTCCATACTTAAGGAAGTAGCTTCAATATGTTCTCTTTTTATATATTAATTTAGATAAAGATACCAAACCCCAAGTCTCTAATTTATAGATTAAAAATTGGTTTGTGTTTCTCTTGTTGATGAAGTGATAGAAAATTAGAATAGAAAGAAGAATTTTGTGCCAAATTTATTGTATCGCTACTGAAGATTAAGGAAAATCGTAATGAAAGGAAGAATGGTAGAATTAATAAACAACAATCATAACCAATGCAAGAATCCTAACCAAGAATGGGAGCTGTAGCGAGCAGGAAAGGAAGCAAAGAGGTAATTTTGAATTCCCTTGAAGGTGAGGATGGTGGCGAACCAAATTCCGATGAAGATGGTCTGGTTTGCTAGTTTCTGGGTGTCCTTAGGCATCATTTCTTCGTGTTGGGTGCGTGGGGGAGGATTCTCTAGCCCTCTCACTATTCTATTTGGGTTGTTTTTGTTATTTCTTTGTCGTCTACTGCGAAGTCGGTTGACTCTGCCTCCGGTTGGTTTTGCCTGTTGGGAGATGTTGTTTTGCTTATGGATGGTGTGTTGGCTGAATGGTTGTCTTCGTTTTCCTTTTCTATCTCTGAGGGGCATTGGCTTGGATTCCTTTGTGACGTTATTGAAGCAGTTGCTTTTTCCAGTTCTGGGCTCTGCTTCGACTGTGCGCCCGGTGGTTGGCTTGGGTGTGGAGCCTCTTGTGGTAAGGACCCTCTTATTGGTTGTTTCTTCTTTGTTCCTTTTAGGGTTGATGGTGGTCTTTGCATTCTCCTTTGTTGCCTTCGTGGTTGTGGTCCTCTTTTTTGTTGCTTTTCCTTCCTCTTCGGTTTGGCGGAGGAGCCCCTGTTCACTGTTGTTGGTCTACTTATCATGGTTGGAGTGAGGCTTTTGTTTGGGTGCTGCTGGGAGAGCCCCCTGTTTTAGTTTTCACTTCCTCTCTTTGTGTGGGGTTAGAGGGTGCCTTTTGGTCGATTCCTATGGTGGTTGTGGAGATCTATCTTGGTACTGTTGAGGCTTTGTTGTGCCTTGGAGAGGCTTCCATTGATTACGATTGATGCTTTGTGTTTCTGCCTTAAGAGGTTGGGGGTTTGCTTAAGGTGGTGGTTGTGTTTACCTTAAGTGGAGTCATTTTTGAAACTGTGGTGGATATGTTGAACTTGTCTGTTGCTTCCTTGGTTGAGGCGGTTGGTGCTTGTCCATTGCTTGTTAATGTGAGGAGGATGGGGCTCTGCCCAGGTGTTATCTACGACTCCTGCTACTGTGGTATGCCTGCAAGATTTATGACCTGCAATGTGGATGTATTCATTTCTGATTTTCTGACTATGGAGGTTAAGGGGCTTGATGTTTCCTTGGGATTTTTGTTTGAGGATTTCTTTGGTTTGTTGTTGTTCTCCATGGGTGCTGAGAAAAGGTTGAACCTGTTGTGTGAAGGTGCCTTTGTGGTCCTATATGCTGTTTTGGATGCTCCTCTTTTGTTGGGGCTTTATTCCTTATCTACCTTGATGGTTCTGAAGTTGTTGGGCGTGATTTCTCTTTGGTAGGTGCTGAGCTACCTTATATGGCTTCCTTATTGTACCTAATGCTCATGTTTCCATGGGATGAGTTGTGTCTTCTTACAACAAGAATGTTGACTTCCTACTGGGATTTATAGTTGGAGTCTCCTATGGAGGTGGAGATTGCTCCTATTGAGGTGGAGCCCTCTCCTATAGAGGTGGAGATGGTTGCTATTGCTACAATGGGTTGTCCCCTTTCTTTCAGTTGGTTCTTTTTGAGGCGAAGCATGTTTGTGTTGGAGATTGGTGGGTCTAGTTGTTTTGATCCTCACTTCATCCTCTCTTATAGAGGGGAGCTCACTCTTATTGAGGTAGATATTCAGTTGGTGCGCTAGGTGGAGTGGTGCTTTAAGCTGGCTATGGCTCCTTAGTACTTGGTTTTTTTCATCAACTCCCAAATTATGGTTGGAAGCTTAAAGTGTTGGACCTAAAATAATTCAAAAGCTTTTGTTTTAATGGTATTGTTGTTAATAAAGTTGTTACTTCATGAGGGCCTTGATGTTCAGGTTGTCTTGACCACCCTGTAGGTGGATACTGTTAAGGGTTGCTATTTCTACAACCTGTTGGGTGGCTTGTAGGATGTTTTTGCTAGCCGCGCTCTTGATTTTGACCTTGAGTTGGTGTTGTGTTTGAGGGGATGGTGTTCTACTTGTGTTGTTTGGGTGGTTCTTCTTTTGGGATATTCTTTCTCCTCTAAAGGTGGAGAGGCAAGAAGGTGGATGGGGGCTCTCTACCCCATCAATGCTAATGATATTTCTAGTTCAATGCTTATTGCGTTAAGTAATAGGCTCATTGTGGGATGGATCTATCAAGGAGTGTTGATGGGCTCAGTTGTTTTCTGGTGGTGTGGGTTTCAGGATCCTCTTAATCTTGCTTGCATGGGATGGAAGCACAGTTTGACTTATCCACCCTTGGGGTGGTTGCTATTTCTGGCTATTGTTTTGCCAGCTTGGAGGATGGCCTATTGGCCTATTTTGTTGACTGTAAAGTCCGATTTAAAAATTGATTAAAAATTGAAAATGACCCTACTTGGAAGGAGTTTGCATCCCAAATTGGTGAAAATGGGGTGTTTTTTGTGTTGGTCAAACGAGTGCTTTGAAACTTTCGATGCTTAGTGGTGTTGTCCCAAACTGCTATTTCCTAATAGCTTTGATATGGTTTTGTACCTATTGGACTTTGTTTGATCTCATAAATGGTTTGTGTACCATTTTGTGGATTGATATGGGGATTTTGTTTTTGATTATGCTAATAAGGTTGTATGCCTTTTTAGGCTCTAGTTTCATCTATTTGATTTTGTTTCCTAGTGGTGGTTGGTGTTGTTTCTCCCAACCTATCTCACAGTTTGATGTTATGTCGCTGTAACCATAGGATCAAGGCCCTTCCCCTGCTTATCTAATAAAAAACAATCATAACCTCTATGTATAAAACTTGAAATCTCTAATCACATAAAGGTAACCATCTCTTCTTTTTGAAACTTGACATGTCTAAGAAATCTCACTACAACAAGGGTGAGTGTAGGATCATGATGGGTCAAATAGTGGCGATTGAAAAAATATTTTCACTTAGCCAAAATCAAGAAATGAATATTTGACATTTTACTTGGTTTGGGTAAAAAGTACATTTTCTTTTGTAAAAATTGGAACAAAAAAAATATTCATATTGGTTGATAGTCATACATAATATATTTATATGATATAATATAATAATTTATATAACATTATATATTATAATATTAGATATAATATATAAATTCTATATTATATTTTTTTTATAAAAAAATAATACATTCAAGAATTGATTATTTGTTCTAAACAAATATCTATTGTGGAGATTTAGATTTTTCTTTGTTCAAATTGGTCAACTAAGTTAGGTATTTTCCTTTTTTTAGTATTTTTTTTTTTTTTAGTTTTATGAAGATTTATTGAAAGTTTTGGTATAAATTAGGTTTTTATTTATATATTTTAGTAATTAGTTAATTATATTGTTAATTTGTAAGTTTTGAATTACAAATGGTTTGAAATGGCAAAGGAAGTTCAAAACCCAAATCGGCACCCAACAAACCCTCCTTTAATTCAATACCTAATTGACATAACTATTATTGAATTGAAGAACATTGTAGAAATATACGTTTGGCACCCTTGATTGTCTAAAATGATAGCCACCATAGGGGGAATTATTGTTCATGTTAAAACCCTTACAAGCTAACATGAGTCATTTTGAGAGTGGCGAAAATCCAAGAGGCAAAAATACTCTAATGGATTGTCATATGATCAAGTTAAAGAATTAGACATATCTAAAGCTTGGTTAGCACAACATTTTGTGAATCCTAAAACTAGATTACCTATTGATGTATGCAAGCCCAAATTTTCCATCAAATGGTGAACACATCAGTGCATGACAAGAAATTTTTGGGATCATTGGTGGATATTTCTTGATAAATGACCCAACAACAATCTTGATGTCCCTTTATATTTCGTCTACAAATTATATGTAAAGTTTGTTTTAGGCAGGCATGTGAACTATTTTTACTTTAGATATTTTCAAGGAGTAGATAGAGGAATGCATCAAGATAGACTTGGGGCAGTGTAGTTAATGCAAGTTCCATATATTACCCCTCCTCCTATTCCTTCTACACCTTTAATAACACACCTAGATGTTGTTGTAGATGCAATTTTGCATAGACTTCTCAATTTTCCTAGCCACATGATATTGATGCTCCTAGTTGATTAGTTGATGTTGGTGGAACATCCTCATCTGCACATATTTATGTGCCTCACCATTGCACTATGTTCAATAATTTATGTTTAGGTCCTCTTAGAGGGACTAGTGATCCATGCTCAAACATATTTGAATATGATATTCATAATGTCACCTACATGAGATGAGCCAATAGGGTCTAGAACATATGTGAAGGTATTAGAGGCATTAGAGGAAAGAAAACATGTAGAGGCATCAAAGGAAAGAATACAAGGAGAGCCATCATGGATTATAGAAGAGAAGCAAGGTCAATATTTTTTATAGGTATAACTTAAATTTATTTCATAGTGTATTTATTTAAAATCAATGCAACAAATATTAGTATTAATGTATATATAAGTGGGATAATAGTTGATGAAAGAAGATGAACTTAGAGAAGTTCATCATTGTACTATTATGGCCATTGAATTTGGCTTAGACTTGATGGTATAATTTTTTTTATATGTTTTTTTTAGTGTATTCATATCATTTAAATTATGATTAATTAAATAAATTAATTTATATCTTGATATTATTTTACTTTTGTAGTCTACTCCAAATGTGAATGAGGTGGCACCTTTTCCAAAATGTTATAATAGAAAAAACAATCATCTTAAGGGATTGTCATTCATAAAGTGACTCTCAAAGTAATCACAAAGAGTCAAGGTAACTAAACTGGATTTTAATTGAATTAATAGTTTAAGTAAATTATAGAACTTATTGTAGTGATTTAGATGTTAAATTAGAGTATATTATGATTACATGCGCATTCAAATAGTCTTACATTCTTGTAATTTTTATAAAAAGTTTTAGCTAGTTCATTTATGATGATTCCTTCTCAAACAATGAAACAAGCCTCATCAGTTGTATATGTTTTTATTGTAGTAAATACATGTTTATGTGTAGTAATCTAAACTTTTAATTTACACATCTAATCTCTTTCTATAGTACAAATTTACTTCTTTGTCAACAATTACATATTAATTCATATCGATTTTATTTTACCTTTTATGGTCTATTATATAATTCATTTATGTGGCTTGTCAATCATTACAATGTATTAGAAATCCTAATCATCGTAGGTGAACCTCATTTGTGCAAGTTTTCCTAGAAGGAAATAAAGAGTTGAGATAATTAATAATTGAATTTTACTTTAATTGATAGTTTAGAGAAATTATAGTATAAGATAGTTATTTAAATATTATTTGAAAGTTTTAAATTATAGTAGATAAGTTTCCATTTAGTAGTCCAACTTATTTTCCATATAGCTAATTAATCTAATTTGTGGTTTGAATTGTTATTATCCAGTAAACTTTACATCCATCAAGTAGTGTGAAGAGGCTAGATTTTGATGATCCACCATAAGTTTAGGAATTTCTTGAGACATCTAAGGTCAATTGGAAAATTAGGCTTTGGTACATAGCTATTTGACATTTGTACATTGTCTATTCTATAATTCATTTATGTGGTTTTGTCGATCATTACAATGTATTAGAAATCTAATCATCGTAGGTGAACCTCATTTGTAGAAAGTTTTCCTAGAAGGAAATAAAGAGTTGAGATAATTAATAATTGAATTTTACTTTAATTGATAGTTTAGAGAAATTATAGTATAAGATAGTTATTTAAATATTAATTTGAAAGTTTTAAATTATAGTAGATAAGTTTCCATTTAGTAGTCTAACTTATTTTCCATTGAGCTAATTAGTCTAATTTGTGGTTTGAATTGTTATTATCCAGTAAACTTTACATCCATCAAGTAGTGTGAAGAGGCTAGATTTTGATGATCCACCATAAGTTTAGGAATTTCTTGAGACATCTAAGGTCAATTGGAAAATTAGGCTTTGGTACATAGCTATTTGACATTTGTACATTGTATACAGATCTTGAGATGGCATATGCCACAATTTGTAAAAAGTGTTTTGAGTTTGCATATATGTCAAATTTGTATACATGTACACACAATCATTCTACACTTTATATATATAAATTGATATACAATATAATTTGTTCCTTGTATGCATTTTTCCCTACATTTAAAACTAAAATTTAAATGTATATAATCACTTTAGAATGATTGAGTTATGAACAATAACATGTTATATATTGATTCTTACTATATTGCACTTTAATAGTTTATGAATTACATATCATTTTTAATCATAAATTATCATCAATCATTTATAATTGGTAGTTCATCTATATTAGTGTCAAATTTGGTTTCCTTGGGAAACTGCACCAAATCCGATTCCTTTATCCTTAGTCTTTATAGTTGTAACATCCTTTAACCTATTTATCTAATAGTAAATACATACAGGTATGAGAGATGGACATATACGTATACGATCATAATAAAAGCTATCATTATGTAAAAGACTATCTTGAATACCATAGGGTTCATATGTAGTGAAAAATATTGATTGTTAATAAAAGCACCATATTGGATAAAAGAAGGTTGTTCATCACTAGAACATGGATTTATAAGTATATAATCATCATGCAAATTACTAGTTGAAATAAAGAAAAAAGATAACCCTAGGTCTAATGTGTAAGCCTAAGATTCAAATTTTGGGATGTTGTGATATCTATTTCTATTGTTTCATTAAGATGGAGATCAAGGTGATTATATTGACTTTCAAGCATGAAGGTGAGCCAATTATACCTAGATTTACATCTTTTAGAGTCTTGGAATAAATTGGAAATGATTTTCTTTGAATAACCTAGTTAGACTATGTTCCCTAATACGAAAATTACAAGTTTCTAACAATTAACTGACTAAAAAAGAGATTTGTAAGCAGATCCAAGAAGTGTAGAGTGATGTGTACCTATCCTCAAATTTTGATGCTCCTCTGTTTAGGAGGATAGAGTCACTCAAGAGAATTTTGGTCCTTGTAGGGGTGGCATGCTTTGGTTTTCTATTCCTCTGATGGTAGATCTGAGATCCCTATTTCTACTTGTAGACTTGTTAGATCACTGTCAGATGATTTTGTAAGCTAGTGTCTATAGATTGAAAATATTTAGGTCTTTGAATGCAATAATGGATAGATGATATTCAAGCTTTCTTCAATCCTATTCAAACCTAAAATCTACACATTGAAAAGAGAGAGGAAATCTTGGGGCATTTAGGGGCTTGCCATAGTCAAACCCCATGTTAGTGTTTCCACTTCCACAATAGCAATGTTAATGATAAATAGATAAATGATAGGAAGGAATGATGAAATCACAAAGTGCACAACCCTTCAATAGCTTCCTTTAAGGACTAAATTCATACACTTTACTTCAAGGTATTGGATCTTTGATTGCTTGATTGCTTGAATTGCTTGGAGACCTACAAAAAGGGTTAGCATTCACAAACAATGACAACATAAACATACATAAACTCACATAGGATTTGACATGATGTTTGGATCTTGAATTGCTATAATAAATATTTGAAATACTTCTCTTAGTCTTCACTTGTTTCTAAATATTGGTAGATAGATCTCAAATGATGTAATAACTAGGTATTTATAGGTATTTATTCTATTTCCCACAAATTAGATTCTAATAGCTACATTTGCAACTTGAATTTTAAATATTAAAATGTCAACACTAACATATTCAAATTTGGATCTTGGCAAAATAGGGGAATGAAATGCCCAAGGGTTTCCCAATCCTATCCCTATTTTCTAGGAAATAGGGTGTCAGGGGAAAATCATTAAATCAATGGATTTGTTCAATGCTTGAAATTTCTCAAAAAATAATAAAAATGGGCTATAGAATGCATAATTTAGGAAATTAGGAAGTCAATTAGGCTCAATAATTTAAGGGGGGGAAAACATAGAGTGAAATTTTCAAAGGTGACACTTTATGATGCTACATTTAGCCCCCACTTTAGTGGAGAGTATGGACTTTACTCAAATTCACACTAAAGTAGAAACTCTATGTCAAGAGGGGTTTTATTGTCCAAATTTTGAAGAGATAGGATGACTAAGGATCTAGGGGGAGTCTGTAAGCTCCCAAGATCCAATATCCCATGGAAAGAAAACATAAGCACACAAGAGCAAGCACATGTATGAAATGCAACATGAAAACATGCATAAATAGACACAATGTCAAAAAAAATGCAAAAAGGAGGGCATGGATAATCACGAGCTAGAAATTTGTGTTATGCTAGGATCCACACCAAAGAAATTCATGATACACAATAGAAAATTCTAATATTTGGGTATGTGCAGGATCATCATAGAAAAAAAGGCCCTTAAGTGGCAAAAATTTGAGAAAAACTAAAGTTAGGCAACTTGAAGTAAAAAAATTGAATAAGTTATCTATATTATTTTAAAAATATATAAGAATAGAATCTATAGAAAATTGAATGAATTTTCTAAACTACTAGGTTTATTTAAGAAAAAAAAATCTATTTGGTGAAAATTGAAATTTCAATGCAAGAGTACTTAAATTTCAAGGAAAAACTAAGAAGTGGGTGTCCGTCTGACTACCCTAACCACAATATAATGATAATATTTTCTATAAAATTTTAGATATAAGTAGAGGACTCATGTCTCATGTGATGCATATTTTTTTGTAATTTTTTTCCAGTAAATAGTTAGTTAATTATGATTTTTTATTACAACTTTGAAAAATATAAAAACTTGTATGTCCGACCACCTTAACTTGGTCAAAACTTCATGAAATTCAAATTTTTTTTTTTAATCCTATAGTATGCGAAGCATAGAATGTGACACATGTTTTGGATTCAAAAAATGTGATATTGTTTGAAAGTTATAGATATTTTTCAATTAGCCTATTAATTAGAACTTTAGTCGTAATTCAAATAGAAAATGAAAAATAATAAATTATTAAATTCAAAGTAAAGCATAATTTATATTGGTGTTAAGTTGAGAATCTCCTTTAAAAACCCTTTTCGTTTCATCAATTTTTGGTAAAAAAAATTTTGTCAACAACATACCCTACACATACCCATCATATCACCACTTTTTGGCCCATCATGATCCTGCACATACCCATTTTCCAAGTGAATCACAAATAGAAGGAACCATGGACTAGAGATGCTCAATATTCACTAGGCGATCCCCCAAGACAAAAATGAGAAACAAAGTAGGTCTAGTAAAGTCTGATATTAACTAGGTGTGTACCTATAAAAAGGTAGAAAAATGAGAAACACGCTAGGTCTAGTGAAGTTTTCTATTCACTAGGTGTGCACCCATGTCAACCATACCAAGGGTTATACTCCCTGATAACTCTTAGAAGGTGCTACAAAATTATCAAGATTCTATGCCAACACAACACTAAGTTCAATGTGTGTAAATAAATTGAAGAAAAAATTCCAATGTCAACACACCACAAAGTCCAATGTGTGTGAACAAAGTGAAGAAAATAATGCTAATATATGGCCCCACCTTAATGAAATTGTTAAACACCATGCTATGACTAATTTTTTAAAGTTAGAAAATGATAAATTCAATGTGATAAAGGTTACAAGAGATTATTTGGAAAGCCCTATATAATTGATATGTTTTAAAGGTTACATGTGATAAATTCCATGTGATAAAGGAGGATAGAGTCACCCAAAGGAATCTAGTTCCTTGTAGGGGTGGCTTTCTTTTGTTTTTTTATTCCTCTAATGGTAGATCTGAGATCCATATTTCTACTTGTAGACTTGTCGAATCACTGTTGGATAATTTTGTAAGTCAGTGTCTATATATTGACAATATTTAGGACTTTGAATGCAATAATGGATATATGATATTCAAGCTTCCTTCAATCCCATTCAAACCTAAAATCTACACATTCAAAAATAGAGGAAATGTTGGGGCATTTAGGGGCTTGCCTTAGTCAAACCCCATGTTAGTGTTTCCAGTTCCACAATGCCAATGTTAATGATAAATAGATAAATGGTAGGAAGGAATTTTGAAATCACAAAGTGAGTCACCCTTCAATGGCTTCCTTTAAGGACTATAGTCATACACATTACTTTGAGGTCTTGGACCTTTGCTTGCTTGATTGCTTGAATTGCTTGGAGACCTACAAAAAGGGTTAGCATTCACAAACAATGACAACATAAACATACATAAACTCACATAGGATTTGACATGATATTCGGATCTTGAATTGCTATAATAAATCTTTGAAATACTTCTCTTAGTCTTCACTTGTGTCTAGAGATTGGTAGATAGATCTCAAATGATTTAATAACTAGGTATTTATAGGTATTTATTCTATTTCCCACAAATTAGATGAACTAATAGCTACATTTGCAAATTGAATTTTAAATATTAAAATGTCAACACTAACATATTCAAATTTGGATCCTGGAAAAATAGGGGAATGAAATTCCCAAGGGTTTCCTAGTCCTATCCCTTTTTTCTAGGAAATAGGGTGTCAGGGGAAAAACATTAAATCAATGGATTTGTTCAATGCTTGAAATTTCTCAAAAAATGATAAAAATGGGCTATAGAATGCATAATTTAAGAAACTAGGAAGTCAATCAAGCTCAATAATTTAAGAGGGACAAAACTCAGAGTGAAGTTTTCAAGGGTGACACTTTATGATGCTACATTTAGCCCCCACTTTAGTGGAGAGTATGGACTTACACTCAAACTCACACTAAAGTAGAAAATCTATGTCAAGAGGGGTTTGATTGTCTACAAGCCCCCAAGATCCAATATACCATGGAAAGAAAACATAAGTGCATAAGAGCAAGCACATGTATGAAATGCAACACAAAAACATGCATAAACAGACACAATGTCAAAAAAAATGCAAAAAGGAGGGTATAGATAATCACGAGCTAGCAAGTTGTGTTATGCTAGAGGATCCACACCAAAGGCATTCAGAATAGACAATAGCAATGCCAAATATTTTCCAAGTGAATCACAAAAAAAGGAACCATTGGCTAGAGATGGTTGATATTCACTAAGTGATCCCCCAAGATAAAAATGAGAAACAAAGTAAGTCAATAAAGTCTGATATTAACTAGGTGTGTACCATAACAAGGTAGAAAAATGAGAAACAAAATAGGTCTAGTGAATTTTTCTATTCACCAGGTGTGCATCCATGTCAACCATACCAAGGGTTATACTCCTTGATAACTCTTAGAAGGTGCTACAAAATGATCAAGATGCTATGCCAACACAACACTAAGTTCAATGTGTGTGAATAAAGTGAAGAAAAAATTCCAATTTCAATGCACCACAATGTCCAATGCATGTGAACAAGGTGAAGCAAATAATGCCAATATATGCCCCCACCTTAAAGAAATTGTTAAACACCATGTTGTGAGTAATTTTTTTAAGGTAGAAAATGATAAATTCCATATGATAAAGGTTACAAGAGATTATTTGGAAAGCCCTATACAATTGATATTTTTTAAAATAAAGCTAAACAATGATAAGGGGTTGCCCCCAAATACGCAATAATAAACAAAATAGAATATAAACACATAAGGGATCCACAAATCTAGGGTTAGTATATATCTCTTCTATAATGATATATTATAGAGTTTTCAAATGACACATTTCCCCAAATACTCATGGAACAACAAACACAATGGAGGAATGACACATCGAGAGAGAGAAAAAAACTTTTGGGTCAAAATGGAAGAGACCTAAATGTCTCAAAACCTTGCATCATCCCCAAAAGGAAAACATAAGACAAAAAAAGTAAAAGACAAAATTTATGACATATAGAAGAATGGAGATACAAATAGAAGAATATCACAATAGGTTTGTTTCCTTTGTATCCTTGTGCCAATGAAGTGACAAGGGTCATGCAAAGTAAACTCACAAACACCAAGGCACACCAAGCAACACAAAATGAGAGATCATGTCACATACAAGAAAACATAA
>VDFB02309471.1:0-38440 GCA_007258455.2 Sequoia sempervirens
GAATTCTAATAGAATGGGCTAAAAATTCAACTTAAAAGGTTATGTTTAGTTGACTAGGAATTTTTTGTAAAAGGGGTCATGATGCAATGGTGATGATGTCACAATTATATGGCCTAAAGAAGTTTTTAAGTGAATTGGACTTATCAATAGGTTTAAACAATCAAGTTCATATGGATGTTGGATCTCTACAACACTGCAATTGGCTTTATAATAGGTTAGATGTAAAAATAGTCAAGTGAACTAGATACTTATCTTTTGCATGATACATATGAGATGGGGTCAAATTCTTGTTAAAATATTTCATGTAGAAAAAAAGTGAATTGAATAAATATTAAGTGGAAAACAATCAAGTTCAAACAAGCATGAGACTCCACAAACATTTTATTTTTATTTATGAATGGTTGAGTGTATAGAATTCAAGTGAACTAAATGTTCACTTTTTTCTTTGTGCAGCTTAGTTAGATGCCACATTCTCATAAAAGGTCTTATGTGAAAAAAGCGAAGTGAAGCAAACCTTCACTTTAAATGAGGAACTTTGAATGGGCATGAGGATCCCAATAAATCATAAATATGTGGTGATGAGGTTAGAAAATATTGAAGGAAAAACAAAGATAAAAGCAATACAAAAACACAATACCTTCACCTAGAATCTTGACTTCTCTCCTTGATGAGTGAAAATGAAATGCACCATTATTCCATTTGATTTTCTCTTGATATTGATATGTGGATTGCTCAATTGTGTAGTATAACCTTGATATGATTTGATAGACAATTGCAAAAAGCTAAAAATGATAGCATGTAAGTATGATATCTCAAGAGATGTAAGGGATGAAAGTGAAGGATAAGAGCCTCTAGACATAGAGTCCTGAAGGGGAAAAATTAATGGCTAGAAATGATTGATGATGGATAGATAAGATTGAAGTAGGATTAGGGTTTAGATCAAGGATGCAATCATATGACAAGTGTCAAATGATAGATAGGATCTAGGTTTAGTATAGGGATAAGGACAAAAATCCTTATGTAAATGGCTATGATTAAGAGGTTAAATGATGAATGGATAGGATTAAAAGATAGTGGCAATGGATAAGATTAAGAGGTTAAATGAGATAAATGGATAAGATTAAAAGATAGTTTCAATTTCGGTTAGGTGTCTAGGTTCAATGAATCTAGGCAAGCAGTTAGTTAGACATGTGAAGGGGACACTTGTCACATGAGGACAAATTTAGATTATGATCCATGTGAACAAGATGGAGGGATAAGATTAGATGGTCAAGGATAAAAGATAAATGATAATTAAATGATTGAGGAAAAGACAATGAGAATTAATTAGCCTAAATTAATTATTAATTAATTAGGAATCAATTAATTAATTTAGTTGGTGGATTTGGGGAAAAGGGACTATTAATTAATTAATTAAAGGTATTTAATTAATGGGATCATGAGAATGGATAAAAATTAAATAAATAATAAATATTTATTTAATTAAAAGATAAGGATAAGGGATGATAGTTAATTAAATGATAAATATTTATTTAATTAAGAGATTATGATAAGGATGGAAATGATTGGAATAATTAAGTAAATAGTAGATATTTATTTAATTAATGGCTAAGAGTAGGCTAAAATTAGGTGCAATTGGGTGAGGTCATATTTTAGGTGTCTACATTTTCCCCCTCTTTGATATGACATTGTGAAGTGGTGTTGTATCGAAGAAGTTTAAAACATAGTGGATAGGAGAGAGGATAAGAATCAAAGATGATGCCCCTATCAATGGGAGAATGAAAAAGGATGAAAAAGGAAAGATTAAGATTAGGTAATGGGATTCCCCCTTGAGAGGAGATGCAGGTTACAAGAACATGGGTGTACTCTTGAAATGGAAGAGATAAGATGATCGATTAGTGTTTGATAATGAGGCTTATGATAGGATTTTGATTAAGGATTGATGTCTTGGATGTGATGATTGGATTGGTTGATTGTCAAGTCTAAAGAGCACAAGATTTTTATTTTATTTTTTATTTTAGATGGGATGAAAGGGTGATGATGTATTTATTATGTTTGAGATGGGATGGGTTTATGGTGGATTTATAATGGATGGAGATGAGGGAGGGAATCCAAATACATGAGACTTGAAGGCCAAAGCAAGAGGAAACTAAGGATATAAAAGATCAAATCCTAGAAATAATGTGGATGTAACTTCTACATCTAACGAATGGCAAAGGATGAGGAAGGCTGGGTGATAATGGATGGATAAGCGATGGCATGTGATTAAGGATAAAGGATAAGCCATGATAGGTTTATTATGGATGGATGAATGGAGATGGTCTTTTATTATGATATGGATAAGGAATGGTAGCCGATGGGATGGGATCCTAGGAGATGATGGATAAGGGACTACTACACATGTTGCTTGTTTCTAGGTTTTCACCATGGTACTTATCCAAGGCACCACCAAAGTGGTTTTCGCCTATGGATGGATTATTTCTCTTTACTTTTATTTTATTTTTTTACTTTTTCAAAAAAAAAAAAAATTGATTTTCTATTTTTTTATATTTTTAAATAAGTGAGACTTGATGAATCTACAATCATGGTGGATGCTCTTTAATAGTAGGATGAAAATTTTGTATGGAGGGATGTGGATGATGGGATATGGATGATGGAGGATTTTTGATGTGGTGGATGGGGGGAGATAAGGGATGATCTCGAATATGTGCACTACATGGGTCGTCATGCTTCACATACAAAGGAGTTTTGGAAAACATTGGATTAAAGTGCTTCAAGGGGTCACCATAAAAGGTTTGTTGAGTTAAATTACCAAGGGGGGTGGAATGATATGCTGGATGTGTGGATATGGGTGGATTTTTTAAAGTGTATGGATTTTGTGAAGATGAGAAAAATAAAGACTTATGATCAACAAGCTCATTCTTGATATTTTGCTTGAACCCCCAATTATTTGGGAGGAAGGGGCATGATTGGAGATAAAAAAATTCTTTTCTTTATTTTTAACTTTATTCTTTATTTGTCCAATAGATTTGATTTTGATTTTGATAAAAGGATTTTTCTTGGCTTTTCTTTCTTTCTTTTGATTTTGGATCTCCTTTTGATAAAGGATTTTTTATTTTTGACTTTTGATTGATAGCCTTATTCTTTTGGGATGATACTTGTTGATCCAAGTCTAGGAGATGGATGGAAGTGGATGGGTTAGATGTGTTGGATGAGATGGTAAGGATATGAGATTGGTTGAAGAGATTGGTGATTCTTTCAACAAATTCTTCATGACTGTCCTTTTTAGTATTATTAATGTCAAAGGAAGCTTGCACATACTTAAGAAGTTGACAAGAAGGATTCGTAGAGGCAACATTAGGAGATGAATACCCTAACCCAAGATGAATACCCTAGGAAAATTTGGCAGAATGGATACCCATCAATCCTTAGATCTTAGTTGAAGAGGTTCAAGCCAAGAAGGCTCGTGCTCCCCGTATTGGGTAGTTACAAATAATTTGTGGAGGACCTCCATCAAAAAAAAATGGTGGTTGTAAGAATTGAAAATGCATTAATGACAAAATTTTAGACAATCTGATGCATTTGCAAGGCTTTGCAGTGTAACTAAACTTTGCAAGAATTTGTCTAAATTACACTTGCAAGGAAGTCACACGGGACTAGATTTGTAGAGGAAACCATCAAACTAAACCTACCAACTTGAGGTATCTCTTGCTAAGTGATCATGTCCTTAACAATTATGTGTGGAACAAATGCAACTACCTTTATATTAGTCAAGCATGGCCTGAAGTTTTTTATAGATGTAACCAAGGCATATGTATGCTTATCCAACATTGAATATTTTATTTTTAAAACCTATAAATATTTACTAGATGCTATTTGTTGCTCAAAATTATCTTCATTCTTTTGTAACAACGCAACAACAATGGTATGAAATGAAGTGAAGGAAAAAAATTGGAAGGGTTTGGAATAGTCTAAGCTTATTAGAACATGCACATCCTTAATGGATTTTTTGATTTTGACAAATTTCTCATTTGATTCATTTATCTTGGAAAATTATTGCCTCTTATTTAACATATTAGAAATGGGCATATTTATATCAACAAAATTTGACATGAATTTTCTTTATAAATTTATTTTCTTGAAAAAGGACTAAATTCTTTTGGCTACTTTGGGTCTGGAAATTAGGTAAATTTCCTTCTCTTTTTAGATCTATCTTATCCCATATTTTGACACGATATTTCCTAGCAATTTACCTTCTTCCATGTCAAACACACACTTGTTAGGATTTAAGTAAATATAATATCCTAAGAACCTTTTTAATATTTGTTCCAAGTTCTTGCAATGGTCTCTTCTATCCTTGGAGTATGTTGTTAGGTAATCTTGGTACACAACCATTATTTCATCTATTAGACCAACAAATACAACATCCATGGCTCTATGAAAATTTAACCTTGTATTCTTTGGTCCAAACGGTATCCTTATGTTGACATATGTGCCCCAAGGAGCTCTAAATATTGTCTTCCATTGTTCAAACTCCTTAACCGAAACTTAGCTATACCTTAAGAATCCATCCATCTTTGACATTAATTATGCTCCAGTCACCTTTTGTAACAAATGATATGTGATTGGGAGAGGGTATTTGTCTTTAAGGTATTTTGATATTCAAGTTTCTAAGGTCAACCCATAACCTTGTTTCTCCATTCATATTCCTAATTAGAACAAGTTTTGACACCCACTTTGAGTGCCTGATTAGTTTGATGATCCCCCCTTCTTTTGGTTTGATCAATTCATGTTGCATTTTATCAGAAAGGGTAGGATTAATAGGTCTATGTTTTTGGTGAAATGATTTTGCATATCCTTGCAGAAGAATTTATATGTTCAAAGAGGTATTCCCTATATGCTTTCAATTCACCACATTACCATGAAAAATATTTTTTGAACGTTTTTAGCAGTTATGTTAGCACTCTTTTCTCTATTGGTTTCAACATCTTACCAATGTAAACTATTTTTGTTTCAAGATATATTCCTAGATTCATACCTTTTACATCATTTTAATGAACTTACTTTCATTTGTCCTTGTAGTGATCTGCACTATCAAACTATTGGTTGAAAATTTTGTATACTTGAGAAAGCGTAAAAAATTGTGGTTTCAGCCGCAGTACATGAGATAAAAATCTCTTGATTAAGGGAAGGCTCCCCCTTTCCTATTTTCTAATTTAAAATAATATGGATAGGACAACAACCTTTCCTCTTTTTTCAGGAAGGATTATATTCTTTTCTCTTCACAGAAAAGTAACAACAAACTTTAAGAAAACTTATCACAACAACCTTGAAATGAAATTGAGAGAGAGGAAATGAAGTTTCCTAAAAGAAAAAAGACTTCCGCCACCTCCTCTGGGACAGGAAAACAACCACCAAGCACAAAGTCTTAAAGATCTGAAATCCTATCTGTTAGAGTATAGTAATTAATTAACTTTACTCTCCTCTTAAGATTTCCCTTTATGCACTTGCATTAGTCATTTAATAATTAAATATAATTATTAAATGCCTATTTACCTATTAGGGTTTCCTATTAGGTTTTATGATCTCCTTCTATAAGGATTGATCCTTTGTATATTTTTGACTGAATTTTTTTCGTTGATAATAAACTTTCACATTGTCAGAGCAAAACCCTTGTTTGTTTCCTACAGATTTCTTCCTTGTGACAGGTTTTTGCATGCAGGTTTCTTGGGCTTAATAGATTTGTTTTTCATCAAATATTATGTGGTATCAGAGATGGATCTGTTGTAGCTTGTTCATGTTTGAAGAAAAAAAGGGAGCAAGGGTTTGACAGAAGAAATTTGGGATTCTTTGGCTAATTTGAGGCATTTTTTTGGGTTTCCTTCTCTGTGCTATTCACAGTCATGTCCTTCCCGGTATCATTTAACATAATTGCACCTTATTCCTCTGAATTTCATGCATGAGCCGATGCCTGCGTTGGCAGATCTGAAAAGGAAGAACTTCAAACCCCCGCGGGCACCATACTTTGACTTGAAAGTTTTTTTTACCTGCGATTGCTATCCAGATCTATGGTTATTTTCATCAGAAAAATCCAAAGGTACACATGATACTCAATTGAATTTTTTATTTCCCTCTCATTGTAAGCAATCTTTTCCAGCTTCTATGGTTCAGTTTATTGAATTATGGGGGGGTGTTTTATTTCTTGTTTTCTGTAATTTACTTTAGTAAACTTGAAATTATATCAAAACGAAACCCCTTCTAAAATATGGCCGAGACCTCTTCTAGTCTAGAACTTCTGACCCCTCATAATTATCACACATGGAAACCCCTGATGACATGGCTTCTCTGGTCAAAAGGGTTGTAGTCTTGTTTAGATGCAGTGCAACCAGTTTTTGAGAGGCCTTTCGAGGTCATGCAACATAGGAACAAGATGGATGAGGCAATGGATTTGATTGCTTTACATGTATCAGATAGTCTATAGTTTCATCTTGATGGGTGCAATACCCCTGAAGCTATGTGGACCCATCTTGATCACTTGTTTGGTACAGCGAATGAGTTCAGGGCACTTCAGATTGAGGCAGAGCTTACCTCTCTTGTACCAGATCATTTTCCATCCATTGAGGACTTGTTGATGAAGTTCAAGCAGTAGAGGTCTTTATTACAAGGATGTTGAAAGACCAAGACTGACACAGAGTGCATCTACCTGATTCTGTCAAAGCTTCGGGGAAAATTTTAGATTTTCTCCTCTACCTTCCACTCTACCATGGATGCATTGGGAAACCACTTTACCATGCCTACATTTGAGGTGTTTTGTGATCAGTTGACATGAGAGCAAGCCAAGATATCACAATTGGATGCTCTCACAGGATCACAACACCAAGCATTGGTAGCACAGTCATCTCAGGGGAAACAGAAGCAGAAACATAAACCAAAGACCACAGAGCATTGGACAGATTCCAGTTCACAGCACACCTCTAATTCACCTTCTCCTAAGGGGGAATCATCGAATAAATATAGACCTAAGTGTGCTTATTGTACTAAGCCAGGACATGATGAGTCCAAGTGTTATGAGAAGAAGATAGATGCATATGCAAAACATGTTTCAAATTTGACAGCTCTTCTTGAGAGGAACAATATGCATCACTCTTCTTCATCTACATCAGGCAGGTCTTCTTCTTCTTCATCATCTTCATTCCAGATAGATGAACAGGCCCCACATAAGGGTCATGCATTATGTGCAACCACCAATTCACATTCATCTAGATGGCTACTAGATTTAGGTGCTTCACACCATATGGCATCTTCTCATAACATGTTCTCATCTTTCGAGGCTACATCCTCACCACACATATTGATGGGTAATAACACTTATATGAGTGTATGTGGGAAAGGTTCTATCAACATTGATGATGGTACATTCAATGATGTGCTATGTGTTCCATCTTTTTCTACTAACCTTCTCTCCATCTATCAGATTGCTCATAGTGGGATAGGGAAAATAGTTGAGTTCACACCTAATTCAGTGCACATTAGAGACATTCAAACTGGCAACATTGTTGCAACAGGGACAGTTGATCATTCTTCCCATTTGTATGCATTCACACACTTTGGTCCACCATCTCCATTGTCTGAGTTTTCCTCTCTTTCTACAAGAGAGCATGTAGTATCTGAGGTGAAGTTTGGTCACTTGAACTTATGTGTTCTTCCATCTGTTCATGAGACTATTGTTGAGACTTTTACACCTCTACCTCCTGTTGAGATCACATCTATTTAGCAGGATTCCTCTTCAGCTATGACTTCTCCACTCATCGAGCCATCACATGTAGTTGTTGAGGCCATAACAGAGGATATTCCTTTCCTCACAGATGACAGTTTTAGCACACCTGTTATCCCATCTTCATTGGAGATTCCATTTTAGGATCATCTTGAGTTGTTTGATTCACCATCTTGTTATTCAAACACTCCTACTACAGTTTCGTTCTTCAGTGAGCATCATCCAGGACTTCTATTTTCACCTCACATCCAGGGATTTCCTCTTCCTCGACTGTTGGATTTGTTTCTTCCTCTGAGGAGACACATTGTTTTGATCATTAGCACAAGGGTTCTCTCCTTCTGGGGGGCTTTGGAGTCACTTCTCTCTCCTATGGGGGGACCATATTTTGTACTTGTATGATAGAAGCAGTTCTTGGGGGGTCATGTTGAGTCCTCCTTCTATCTCTCTTCTTCTTTCACTCTTGTTCATCTCTTTTTGGAGAGGAGTTTTTTTCCCACTAGGTTTTCTCCTTTTCTCCACTTTAAAGAGATTTGGTTGTATTTGGGTACCTAATCAGGCCTAGTTGTCGGGACCCAATTTTACTTTCATGCATTGTAGTTCCTTTGCTTTCTTCTGCATTGTTTGTAGCTGCATTGTAGCTCATCTTAAGGGGGGGTTTTAGAGTAAAGTAATTAATTAACTTTACTCTCCTCTTAAGATTTCCCTTTATGCACTTGCATTAGTCATTTAATAATTAAATCTAATTATTAAATGCCTATTTACCTATTAGGGTTTCCTATTAGGTTTTACAATCTCCTTCTATAAGGATTGATCCTTTGTATATTTTTGAATGAATTCTTTTCATTGATAATAAACTTTCACATTGTCAAAGAAAAACCCTTGTTTGTTTCCTACAGATTTCTTCCTTGTGACAAGTTTTTGCATGCAGGTTTCTTGGGCTTAATAGACTTTTTTTTCATCAAATTTTACACTATCTACCCTTTTAGAATGATTACTTAAGAACAATATACAACACAAGACAACACAAAGTCTGTAAGTATGATGCACCTGTTAACTACTTCAAATGGGAATTATTACGAGCACAAAGTCTTGCAATTCTTTTCAATTTCTAAATTTAAATTATGAATTCAATGTTCAACATTTACAGTACAAAGTATGCAGATACTTAGAGTGAAACTTCTCTAAAACTCCAAATGTAATAAGAAGCTCAAAGTCTAAAAAATTGAGCTTCAATCCCTCTTGTACAACACTACAAAACTGACAATCAATATATAGAAAATGTTGTCACATAACACCTTGAATCAACACAAAGTTTAAAAGCAATTTGCCTCTTTTAATTGATTGTAATCTGATTTACAATTAAGCTCAAAGCCCTAAAGTGCACATACAAACTAGAAGAGTTTTGTTGCATTGCCAAAAGATAAATATTACAATAGACCCCCTCAAGTATTTATAGGAGAGAAGCCTTGAGAAAAAGGTGGGAGGATCCCAACTAACTTGAGAAATTCTCTCAACCACTAACTAACTGCAGTTGACTTATTCCAAATTATAGTCCTAATTTGTTTTGACTTGTAATTTGGTTACATGTAATTACAATCTTCAATAATGCGAGTAGCATGGACACTTGCTTTTACATGTAGTTTTTCAAAACAAAATTACAAATGCATAATTGAAATTATTCTAATTGTCCAAGACATGACTCAAACTACATCATCCTTGAGTGGATCTTCATGTTGTTGTTCTTCATTTGTATCATTCTCCAACCTTGGAACTTGTTTGAAAAATAAGGCCCATGCCTTATATTATTGATTTGGTGGGTCATGTGTGCAAACGGGATTAACGAAAATGAGACAAAGGGGCTGCAAAAATGAGGCCAAAGCTCAATTTCGGGTTTTGGAAATAGCACTACATATGTGAAAAAAAAGAACATTGACTTGCAATAGTGGAGAATGAACATGCAACTTCATATGTGTATGGGAAAATACAAGTTTTGTACTTGTGATTGGATCCTAAAGACTCATTTTCAAGTGTTTTTTAGTGCATTTTGGACCAATTTCTGGTTTTGGAAGGCTGATAACAAGTGCAAAGTGTAATCGGGATTTTTGGAACATATTGCAAGTTAAAAAGTGCAAGGTAGGAAAAATGAGAGGTCATTGCGAGTTTATTTTTGAAACTTTTACTTGCACTTTTGACCAAAACTTCCTACTTGTAGTTGGTTTATAAAATCCCGATTTGTAGCCAAGGGCATCATTTTTCTTTCTTTTTTCTACAAAAAATGGCAATGAGATCATGGAGAAATGGGTATGTAAATGAGATAACATGAAAGGGGAATTTATGACAAATGAAATGAATGGAATGAAAGGAAAAATGAAGGGTGAATGAAAGTGGAATGAAAAACGTTTTTTAAATGAAATGAATGCTGAGAAATGAAAGAAGAAAAATGTTTTTCAGCCAAGAGATGTTTCTTTTAAAATATACAATCTCATCTTCCAAAAATGGCAAACTAGGAACCAAAGATTTAAAGCAACAAAAATAGAAAAATAAAAAGAAACAAAGAACATACCTGCAACAAGAGTTTACAAGCCAAAATGAAGAAGAAAAACCCTAGGCGCCTTGAGCAAATTCAAATATGCAAAAATGTGGCAATGGTAGAGAAAAAATGGGGGATTCAATAAATTTGCATACTTTGCCAAGTGTTCTTCATGCCAAAAATCTCTCCAATTGGGGTACATATGAGCAAGAGCACATTAAAAATCCACAAAAACACTTGCAAAACTAATTTCGGGTTTTTTGATGTTCATTACAAGTTTAAAATAACTTGTAAATCTCATTGCAAGCATTTCGGGTTTTTTAAGTCTCATTACAAGTGAACAAAATAACAAATAACTTTTAAAATGCCCTTTACTTGCAAATTGGGTTTTTAGATACACTTTGCATGTGAACATTATGATAAAAGACTCAAATAGGAACTTTTAGAGCTCATTGCAAGTAAACTTTTAAAAATAAAAAGAAATAAGAACTTTTGGAGCTCATTGCAAGTAAACTTTTAAAAATAAAAAGAAATAGGAACTTTTGAAGCTCATTGCAAGTAAACATTTTAAAAATAAAAAGAAATAAGAACTTTTGGAGTATATAACAAGTTCACTTAAGTGAAATTGGACTTTTTATAACATATTGCAAGTAACTTTTTTAGAAAGTAACTTGTAAAGTGAAAAAAATGTTCCTACAACTTGTAAGTTATATAAAAAGTTCCTATAACTTGTAAGTTACATAAAAAGTTCCTATAACTTATAAGTTACATAAAAAGTAATTTGTAATAAGAGCAAAAAGTTCCTATACCTATAAGTTACACAAAAAGTTCCTATAACTTGAAATTAAAACAAAAACATAACTTGTAATAAGAGCAAAAAGTTCTCATCACTTGTAATAAGAAACCAAAACCCCTACTTGCAGTGATACCCTAGAAACCCGAAATTGACCAAAAACACACTAAAAATGACTCAAAATTTCACGAAAACAGACGAGAGTGAGTGAAAAAGGTTAGCCAAAAGGACTATAGACTCAAAACTGAAATTTTCTAACCTTTTCACCTTGTAAAACATTCCTTAGAAGAGAAAATCTTCAAATTTTATCAAAAATTTTGATAGGTTATCCCAATTTTTATCAAGTCAAAAATTAGGGACAACAACTGGCTCCAACTAGGGAACTGCCTTGGAAAGCAAAGGTAGTAGAATTCAAAATCTCCAAGTGTCTTAGTATCCATTGGGTTACAAAGTCAAGCAACAAAGACACAAAATGACAAGGATGACACGACTGATGCAAATCAAGCCTACGAAAACATGACACAAAAATTGTACAAATGCACTTATTGAAAAGATAAGAACCTACCTAATTAAAACTAGCCAAAAATGGACACTTCTCAAACTAAACCATTAACTGGTTCAACAAAATAGTCGCCTTTCTTCAACAGCTTATGGTACCTTGCATGATTGTAGGAAACTTTGCATAGATGAATCACGAACAAAGGTATTAGAATTTGATGCAACATTGCTTGGAAAAGATGAAAAAATTCACTTTTCTCTTGAGATGAATCATTTGTAGTGTTGCTCCAAAGTAGATTTTTGAAACCAAACTACTCTTGCTCAGCTGCAACTGCTTCTTTGACTTCTTTTTCAAATATATCTTCACGTTCAGGTACAAGTGAAACCTTTGATTTCTCACTGGTTTCCAAGCAAGCTAGATGTCTTAATGGGCATCTCCTTGATTGGACAAAAATTGAATTCTTCTTATTATCTACTACTTGAACAAATGGTTTTTCAACCACGACAACCTCATGTTGAATGGAAATATCTCCTTCATGTGATTCAAATGAAAACATGAATGTATTTCATTCTTCGGTATGTTGTTTATAACCTTCTGATTGGAGAGAATCTTCAACAAGACTTGAACAAAATTCTTCTATAGTACTCATGAAATGATCTTCATCAAGTTCTGGGAAAGATCTCTTATGCATAACATGTTCTATTTCATCCTTAGAAGAACTTTCTTGAGGACCTAAAAAAAAAATCAAAACCTCCACCTTGAAAAATAGACTCTTGATTTTCATCCTTCCCAAGTTGTTCATGATCTTCCAATTTATGGGATACTAGTTTGGCATCAAAGCTTGAACAAAACAATTCCATCTCATTCCAAAACGTATCTTCTTCAATATCTTCTTTCCTCTTTTGAATACGAGAGCTGAAATTTGCTTCTTGACAAATTTCATCAAACTCTCCAAACTCCAAAATAGAATTATCTTTATGTTCTAAAACTGTTGTTGATGCTACTTTGAGTAGGTTTTCTTCATCTTTCTCCACAAAAGAGGGAAATTCATCAAACCAAACTAAAGTGACCTCATTTTTATCTTCATAAACTATCTTTTCACATCCCATGATGTGATTTTCCTCCTTCATCAACACCTTTCAAAGATGGTCTTCAACCTCTTGTTGTGTATTCTTCATGATATCCGATATGGTCTTTTCTTTTTGTTCAACAGCTTTCTAGAATTGCATAAACCAAATTTGAGAGTCATCAGCTATATCTGCTTCCTTCTCTTGGAAGAGCCCAGTAAGATCACTATGTTCAAGATCAGAATCCTCCACTATTGCATTTGTTGATGGTGCCTCAAGATCAAGACCTTCTGGTGTTGAAGATAACTTTCCTTGATTCTCATCAACAAAATTATGAGCAACAGGTAGATACGGCCTTCTTGGAATGTCTTCTTCATAAGGGGAAGAGAATACACCTTAAGCTAGTTGCCTTTTAAAAGCAAGCAGCTCATTTGCCAAAATTTTCACCATGGGATTTGTCCTTGTGCTCGAGAAAAATGAATCCAAAGAAGAAGAACCACTTGGTTCTATCCTTAGCTGCCCAACAAGAATGAGATCATCTTCAATTTTTGTTGCCAAGGTTTGCGCAACTGTGAGAGTAGTTGCAATTGCTCTTCTTAATAGGGAACCAACCTTGGGTACTTGAGCATTTACAAAGAAACATTTCAAATTCTCAGTTGTAGGTTGAGCAACAGTTGGAATTATTCATGTCAGCTTGTTGAAGTGAGCAATGAACTCGCACAAAGGCACGTGAGATTCCTTCTTCAATTGGGTGAGCTGAGCCAATAAAGCATGAGCGTCTTCAGGAGGCTTGAACCTTCCTTCAAACTTGGCTATGAGAGTTGCCCAGTTTGTGATGGTACATGGTACCAAATGATAAAACCAATCTACAGCAATACCTTGGAGAGTTTCCACAAACAACCTTATAGATACATCTTCATATTCAACACCATGAACTCCACAAGCATTGTAGAAAGTAGCAACGTGCTCATTAGGATATTGTTGTCCATCACCAAAGAACTTGGGGAAGTTCCTACGTGATCCTTCAGGAAGAGCATGTAGGGGTAGAGCTAGATTCAACGGACCAAAAGCATTTCCCAAGGACCTTGAGTAACCATTTACATGTCCTTGGTGAAAGCTTGAAAAACTTACAAGAAAATAAATTACAATGAAAAAGCACACGGGTATACTTCAAAAGAAAGTGTGAGGCTTCCAAATGTGTATCGTTTCCCCAGTGGAGTTGCCAAAAACTGTTAGTTGAAAATTTTGTATACTTGAGAAAGTGTACAAAACTGTGGTTTCAATCGCAGTACATGAGATAAAACTCTCTTAATTAAGGGAAGGCTCCCCATTTCCTATTTTCTAATTTGAACTAATATGGGTAGGTCAACAATCTTTCCTCTTTTTTCAGGAAGGATTATATTCTTTTCTCTTCACAGAAAAGTAACAACAAACTTTAAGAAAACTTATCACAACAACCTTGAAATGAAATTGAGAGAGAGGAAATGAAGTTTCCCGAAAGCACAAAGACTTTTGTCACCTCCTCCGAGATGGGAAAAGAACCACCAAGAACAAAGTCTTAAAGATCTAAAATCCTATCTACCCTTTTAGAATGATTACTTAAGAACAATATACAAAAAAAGACAACACAAAGTATATAAGTACAATGCACATGTTAACTACTTCAAATGGGAATTATTACGAGCACAAAGTCTTGCAATTCTTTTCAATTTCTAAATACAAATTACAAATTCAATGTTCAACATTTACAACACAAAGTATGTAGATACTTAGAGTGAAACTTCTCTAAAACTCCAAACACAATAAGAAGCTCAAAGTCTACAAAATTGAGCTTGAATCCCTCTTGTACAACACTACAAAACTCACAATCAATATACAGAAAATGTCATCACATAACACCTTGAATCAACACAAAGGTTGAAAGCAATTTGCCTCTTTTAATTGATTTTAATCTGATTTACAATTAAGCTCAAAGCCTTAAAGTGCACATACAAATTAGCAGAGTTTTGTTGCATTGCCAAAAGATAAATATTACAATAGACCCCCTCAAGTGTTTATAGGAGATAAGCCTTGAGAAAAAGGTGGGAGGATCCCAACTAAAGAAATTCTCTCAACCACTAACTCACTGCAGTTGACTTATTCCTTGAATTATAGTCCTAATTTGTTTTGACTTGTAATTTGGTTACATGTAATTACAATCTTCAATAATGCGAGTAGCATGGCCACTTGCTTTTACATGTAATTTGTCAAAACAAAATTACAAATGCATAATTGAAATTATTCTAAGTGTCCAAGACATGACTCAAACTACATCATCCTTGAGTGGATCTTCATGTTGTTTTTCCTTTGTATCATTCTCTAGCCTTGGAATTTGTTTGAAAAATAAGGCCCATGCCTTATATTATTGATTTGGTGGGTCATGTGTGCAAACGAGATTAACGAAAAATGAGACAAAAGGGCTGCAAAAATGAGGCCAAAGCTCAATTTTGGGTTTTGGAAACAACATTACATGTGTGAAAAAAAAAGAACATTGACTTGCAATAGTGGAGAATGAACATGCAACTTCATATGTGTATGGGAAAATACAAGTTTTGTTCTTGTGATTGGATCCTAAAGACTCATTTTCAAGTGTTTTTGAGTGCATTTTGGACCAATTTCAGGTTTTGGAAGGTTGATAACAAGTGCAAAGTGTAATCGGGATTTTTGGAACATATTGCAAGTTAAAAAGTGCAAGGTAGGAAAATGAGAGGTCATTGCAAGTTTATTTTTGAAACTTCTACTTGCACTTTTGACCAAAACTTCCTACTTGTAGTTGGTTTATAAAATCTTAATTTGCAGCCAAGGGCATCATTTTTCTTTCTTTTTTCTACAGAAAATGGCAATGAGATCATGGAGAAATGGGTATGTAATTGAGATGAAATGAAAGTGGGAATTTATGACAAATGAAATGAATGGAATGAAAGGAAAAATGAAGGGTGAATGAAATTGGAATGAAAAACATTTTTTAAATGAAATGAATGCTGAAAAATGATAGAAGAAAAATGTTTTTCAGCCAAGAATCGTTTCTTTTAAAATATACAATCTCATCTTCCAAAAATGGCAAACTAGGAACCAAAGATTTAAAACAACAAAAAATAGAAAATAAAAAGAAACAAAGAACATACCTACAACAAGAGTTTACAAGCCAAAATGAAGAAGAGAAAACCCTAGGCGCCTTAAGCAAATTCAAATTTGCAAAACGTGGCAATGGTAGAGAAAAAATGGGGGATTCAATAAAGTTGCAGACTTTGCCAAGTGTTCTTCATGCCATAAATCTCTCCAATCGGGGTACATAAGAGCAAGAGTGAGTTAAAAATCCACAAAAACACTTACAAAACTAATTTCGGGTTTTTTGATGTTCATTACAAGTTTAAAATAACTTGTAAAACATCATTGCAAGCATTTCAGGTTTTTTAAGTCTCATTACAAGTGAACAAAATAACAAATAACTTTCAAAATGCCCTTTGCTTGCAAATTGGGTTTTTAGATACACTTTGCAAGTGAACATTATGATAAAAGTCTCAAATAGGAACTTTTAGAGCTCATTGCAAGTAAAATTTTAAAAATAAAAATAAATAGGAACTTTTGGAGCATATAACAAGTTCACTTAAGTGAAATCGGACTTTTTATAACATATTGCAAGTAACTTTTTTAAAAAGTAGCTTGTAAAGTGAACAAAAAGTTCCTATAACTTGTAAGTTACACAAAAAGTAACTTGTAATAAGAGCAGAAAGTTCTTATACCTATAAGTTATACAAAAAGTTCCTATAACTTGAAATTAAAACAAAAACATAACTTGTAATAAGAGCAAAAAGTTCCTATCACTTACTTGTAATAAGAAACAAAAACCCCTATTTGCAGTGATGCCCTAGAAACCTGAAATTGACCAAAAACACACTAAAAATGACTCAAAATTTCTCAAGTTAGTTGGGATCCTCAAAATGAACTTATAATGTTTATGTTCATCAAAATGACTTCTTTGGGTATTTAGCCAATTGAACTTCTAAATTATTAACAATGCCTTCAACATTAACTTGATGACAATCCATGATAAAAATTAAATTCTAGAGGACTTAGATACCTTCAACCCTAAATGTTCCATGATAACAAGGGACACTACATTATGTGAGGCACCAAAGTCTAACATGTAGTTATGAACTAACCAACCATTTATTAGTAGCATGGTGTAAAAGAGATCAACACGTGCTTGATTATTTGATAAATAATTCCCTAAGTACACCTTAATGGTATCTTCCTTTTCTTTATTAATAATAGTGGAAACAAGGTTTATAGTAGACTAATAAATTTCTTTTATTGCTAAAAAATATGACAAAACCATATCCTTATGTTCAAAGATTCTACATAGTTCACTAACAAGAACAATGGTTATGATTTGGCTTAGCACATGTGTCATATCTATAGGGCTACAAATAGGAAATGTTGTATCTTGCAAGATTGTTATATCACTTGCTTCCTCCCTTTGTCTACAACTCCATCTAAGAACTAAGAAGGAATATGTTGCTTTGCAATTAGATTATTTCCTTTTGAAGTGTCCTTCACAATTGAAAGCAACATATTTTTGTTGTCTTTTGTAATGAATCTCATTTTTCTTGATGGTTTTTGAACTAGATTGTCTCCATTTCTCATTATATTCTCCTTAAGATTGTCATGCTTAGTATTATCACCTATAGCACACCTTTATTTTTCTAAACTAGGTTGAATTTTTTTTTTCTCTTGGGGGAACATGTATGCCTCTTAATTGGTATCCATTATGAGCATGTATGTATGTAGCCTCAATGAGAATCCTTTTATCATATTTTTATGGTATTTTTCCCTAATATTTTTATCACCTCATCTCCCTCAAATATTGAAAATTGTGAATTAGCAACTCATATTTCCCTAGGATAGTATCAAGCTCATTTTAAAATATATGATTTGCATGCCTTAATGATAAAATTAATCACTTCCTTCACCATTGAACTAATATTTAAATACATCTAACTGATCAATATCTTCATCATATTGTGCATTTTTATCTTCATAGATAAGTTATTTATCTTTATCATCAATTTGGGTATCCATAAAACCTATAGGATATGAGGAAGCTAGAATTACACCATAGAGGAGACTCTTGGAGATGCACATTTTCTCTTTTGAGGAGATCAAGAGTTACCTCGCCTTACTAGATTTGAAAATCATTTGACTAGATATATTCTTCCTTTCATGTGGTTGTGGTATTTTGGACCAATCATAGTTATAATTCCTATTATATAAATCTTATCCTTCATTGAAATAGGTTACATCATTAGGCTTAGGTGGTAACCCTTTCTCATTTATTGTAACCTTGTAAGATAGATCTTTCACAACACCCATCAACTTGTCAATTTTTTATCAATAATCAAGGTTTTAGCTTGATCCCTTTTCCCAAGCTAAGACAACTTGAAATCTACTCCCTTAATGTGTTTTCTATAATATCTTCTTAAGCTATTGTGTTACACTTAATATTGATAAAAATAGAATAATTTTCTTTGAGATTTTGTGGATTCTTATCCTTGAGATAATACCCAATTTTGGCATTAAATACACCTTAATATAGCATAAGACACATAGAATCATCATTTCTCAAATAAAGTGACTCTTTCCTCATTAAAATTATAAATTTTATATCATAATCAACCACAGCTTTATTGGTTCCATTTTTAATGGTTGTGAACTTGTGAATAGAAAAAGTAGGGTCAACTCTATCTCCATATTATTCTCTAAAGACTCTAATGAATGCTTCCCATGTGCGAATATTGTTGTCTTGGATACTTCTATACCATTCCTTTGCACTTTCCTCTAAAGGCCAGACAAACAACTTTATCCTCAATTTCATACTTTTTAGTGGCATTGATGAAATTCCTTAGATGTTCCTCACTTGTGATAGCATATTACCCTATCATCTTGGTATTTTCCCACTAATTTTATTTGGATAACAAGGGATCCCAAAGAAGTCCAATTTCTTATATCTATCAATTCTAAGGGGCTATATGATTGGCCAAAACCTTTGAGCTTGTCTTCTAGGGTTATCCCTTTCATTTTGTCTCATACTCAATTTGTTGTTTCCCTACTAACCTATCTATTGATCAAGAATTTTTCTTCTTCTTAATTTTAATAACATTTTGTGGGTGAACATGCTAGTTCTAATTTAAACTTTAGGAATTTTGAGCTAACTATGCATATTGCAATGCAAGTTGTGCTTCAATATCTCTTTGAATTTCTCAAATATGATCTCTTATATCCATTCACTCATAAAATTATCTCTCCTTTCTGTCATCTTCATATTGTTTTTATATATTAGCATCATAGAAGGGAAGTTCTTGTTCCCTTTCATCTCTATATGACTAGTGTGGAGAAGTGGTGTGTAGGAAAGAAATCTACTCATCTATATTTTCATTCCTAAGATTATTATCATGTATTTATTTATTATATTGATCACCTTTATTTTTCTACCAATGAGTGTATCGTTCCTTTTAATCTTAGATTTAAATTTATGTATTTTTTTAGCAATTCTTATCATGTCAGTAGAATTGTCATATGTATATTGTTGTTGGTGTCTTGAACCAATAAATGACACACCTCTACAAAATGTGCTTACTATTTTTATGTCATGAGAAGTTTGGGTATGAGACTTACCAATATCCTTAGTTCTCTATTCAAATTGTTATCTTGCTACATCAGTTGGGACCACTTCAAGTTGTTTTTAACTTCCAAACCTTCTCTCTTTCCATTTTATCTCCTTAGGTTTATTTTATATTTTTGAGTTGGATTCAAAAAATATTCCATTCCTCTTACTAGAGATTACATAAATTTAAATACTCTCAGTTGCAAACTACATAATTGTAAACTTTCTCTATCACCAATGTCTTTGAAGTAAATTTATGATTAATGTATCCATGAAAATGACTCCATTATGTTAGGTGTAAATTAATGCAAGGTAAAACTTACCCAAACACAACACACTAATAAAAAAATAGTAGCCTCTTATTAGAAATATTGCAAAGGTCTTAAATATATGTATGAGGCTCACATTTCACTAGCAACAAATAAAATATTTTATCCCTAGCAATAGTGTCAATATGTTAGGTCCCAAAACCACTTTCCAAAATCTTAGAGCTTTCATCCACCTTTGAGGCAATTGGTATTTCTTCAAGAAGGTAAATAGAGGCTAATCAAAAAAATTAGGATGGTTAAATGATAACTCTAAAAGCATGACTAATCTCCCCTATTTGAGCTCAACTTAAAATTGGGACAGTGTTCCTAGAGGTATGCCTTAATAGTAATTTTAGTCAAACAAGATGAACATCTAATACTACCCATAATAGCTATACCCAAATGTAAATTTAACCCCTATAACTATCACTAGGTTAATATTGACTAGATACAATAAGCAGATCTTTATAGTTGATATATACTTTGCAGATGTGTCTATAGATAATGACAGTGTTACAATTCATTGAGACAATTTTGTTTATAACTTCATCTATATTGGAAAGTATGAACATGTTGAAAATGACTCATAAAAAATGTAACATTTTGTTTTAATTAAGATTCATCCCTAATTTGAAATAATTAATCATAAATAACAAGTATTAATCTACTCCTACTTCTTATACTACGTGTAACTAGTTTTTGATGATTTCTTTTAGACTGTAGGAATCGGGTAGCCCCCCTATAAACTATAGAGTGCTTGGTAAAAAAAATTTGCATGACCGACAATGCTAGCTCGACATGCCCTTTGGTAACATGGGTACGCGGTGAGGTTGGACCTCGTGACCTCTTTCCTACAACATGATACTTTAGCCAATTGAGCCAAAGCCCCTGCCCCTAGCTTTTGATGATTTAAAATGTATTTGGAAGGTCTAATTCTTCATAATTTATGCCTTATTAAGTAATAAAGTCATATACAACCATTAAAAAAACCAAGAAGTTTCATCAAAGGTATGATATAATGTAAACACATCTACTTAATTCTCCTTCATCAAACTCATAAAATTTCTTATGCAACAAAAAGAAGATCAATACAATACCAACTTGCATTGATTTGAAGTGCTACAACACTTATCTAATATCTATTACAATCACACAAGAAAATATGGTGAAGGAAGATTTTAAGACAACAAGAAATCTATCATACAAAACTAGTCAGGGAGACATATGGTTACAAATATTTACTTCTATAGCTACCTTCTTGCAAGTTCTAAGTGATAGCTCTAATAGCAGACATATTAAAAATTATGGAAATCCTAGGAAGCTCTGGACCTCTATTGTATGAAAACTTAGAGTGACCAACCCTTTAAATCAATGAAAAACTATATATATAGATCTATGACCTAGGTACTTGAGCTATGAGAAAGGGAATATATAGATTTGGTACTACAAATATTGTTTGTGCCTTAGACATTGTTTTTTATTAATTTTTGCACATAACTCATCCTTTCTAGGATCCATAAATTCTTAGGAAAGTGAGAAAATTATTCTTTATGCATTCACCATACCTCCGAGCATTAATGGCTTGTGGATTTGAGTGTAAGGACAAGAAAATCACCTACAAAATCTACTGAAGTAGAAGCCTAGAGATGATGTATCAATCATCTAGCTCTATAACAATAAGCACATCATTAAATGAGCTATCCACCTCTTACATTTATTTCTTCCTTTAAATCCATTTACTTTGATTAAAATTAGTTTTTTTGGGTGCCAGTGGGTTAAATTTATTTATTGAAGGGCATTATAGATGCATTAATGATATTTTAGGCCTGCTGGGAGCGTAGGTAAGGTTTAATATGAAAATGATGGGAGTTTTGAGCTATTAGGAATCAAGCAGAATCTATATTGCGTGCTTTTAGTTGGGGAATTGGGGTTCAAGGGTGACTAGGAACTCATGCCAAAATAGGATGTGGAATGGGGAAGCTTGAAAGAGGAAAATTTACAAGGAAAAGGCTTCAAAATGTTGGGATTAGGGCATCAAGAATACCTTATAATCAGTATCGGTATAAGGAATAGCCAAAATTTGGACTCTAAAAGGATAAATAAAAAAATTGGTAGAGTTTTGAGCTTTTAGTGTGACGAAAAATAAGTATTGGGTTAAGGGTCGCTTGAAATTTCAACTTCAATAAAATTTGTGAAGAATCTAAAAGTGAGAGTTGAGGTTTGAGGGAGCATGGAAAATGGTACCTTATTAAAGGTTGGCCAAAACTTTAATTTTGAAATACTTAGAAACATTTGTTGTATTAAAGGTGACATCGACATGATAATAGCATTGGAGAATTAGAATTAGATAGAAATGTATACATGTAGAATCAAGTCTAAAACACCAAAACACTATAGCACTTCATTAGTATGGTGGCAGATTGTGATGACAAGGTTATGGAAGAAAATGATATGAAGGATGGGGAAGTTTAAAACTTCAACAAGTACACATGCAAAATCTCGAAAACTAAGTGTAGACACCCAAATTTGATCACTCCCATATGATCAAATTTACCCCTTTATTCATCAATTATGTCAATATTAATTTATTTAATTAATATTGTGCTTCTCACATAAGATTCTTAAAGTGTTTAATTTAATAATTAAATACTTTATTTGGTGCTTTTATCTTCTCTAAATTAAATAAATACACCAATTTATTTAATTTAGTCATCCTAATCTTTTGAATTAAAATCAATTTAAAATTATTATTTTCTCACTCCTTGTCACATCCTCCATAATCCATCTCTAATATGAATTAATTTAATTAATTCATATTTAGGGTGTGCATCATCTTAATCAAGGATTAATGTCACATCCTCCTACATTTGCCACTTGTCTCTAATCTTCCATTAATTATCAAAATCAAGTATTTGCACAACTTTAATCAAAGTCATTAACCATTTTAGCACCCCTTTTTGGTCAATTCTTCCATTTTTCCCTTTTGGACATTGACCCCCTTTCCCATGAGAATTTTTAATTCTCATTTATTCATCCTATGTCTCTCTCTTCCCCATGTGAATTTTTAATTCACATTTTGTCTTTCCAAGGCTTCTAGAATATGTGACATGTCACCTCATGCACATGTGACCAATTCCCACCTTTTTGGAGACCCTCTCTTATCCTTTAGACTCTTATAAGAATGTGAATTTTTAATTCACATTTATCTCCCCAACCACCTCTCCTTTTCCCATGGAGATTTTTGAGGAATTCCAAAATTCCTCAAGTGTCCCTTTCACTCTCACTTGGGGACAACAAATTCCTTTTTGAGGAGATCTTCTCACTCCCCAAGGTACTTGGAAGGTACTTGTCCTTCCTCCACCTCATGTACCTTTTGGCCACCTCATTTACACCTCACCTCCTCTTAACCACTTCACCATCCACATGTCAAGATGTAAGGGTTTGTGAGTTCTCAACCCACCATAGCCCTTCATCTTGACCTTGTTGGATCAATCTCAACCATTGAACTCTCTAGAGAATTCAAATTCTCCTATAAATATCCCCTCCTCAAGGGCATTTAGGGGACTTAGCCATTTTGCAACTAAATGCTACCATTTTGTGCACTCATTTAGCCATCAATTTCATCCATCTTCATTTGCATCCAAGCACATAGTCAAATCCTTCATTTAGCCACATCAAGAGCCATCAAGGAGCATACAATCAATCCAAATCAAGGGCCAACCAAGGAGTTTTAGCTGCAAGGAGGAAGGTATAACCATTTATCTTCATTCAACATTTTCCTCTTTATATTTTCAAATTCCTTAGGCTAATCTTGAGGTGTTTCATTATGTTTTCCATTGCATTTTAATTGCTTAGAATAGGTTAAATATTTTGATATCACATTTTTGGCATGCCTGGTGGGTCCCACAAATGGGTTTCTATACTTCACGTTTGTTGTTGTTGAGATTTTTGCAAGAACACATCGCAGTGGGGCAACTACGCCCCTATTTTTTCCGCAGTGGGGCAACTACGCCCTTGATTTTCCGTAGTGGGGCGACTGCACCCCTAATTTTTCCGCAGTGGGGCAACTGCACCCCTGATTTTCTACAGTGAGGCGATTACGCCCCTAATTTACTGCAGTGGGGCGGTTACTTGCTGAAAATTATTTTTGTGCTAACATTTACTTTAGGGCACTTGGGCTGAAAATTATTTTTGTGCTAAACCGGTGAGGGTGGCTTGAATTAATGCTATTTTCTTGTGAAGCGATTAACGGGCTGAAATTATTTTTGTACTAACGCTTTTTAGCAGTGGGCTGCCTGGGTAAGTGTTTTCTGTGCCAGCAGCAGTACGCGGTGGTGATTATGGTTCTGTGCTAACATTTCTTTAGCGATTGATTGATTAAGCCTGGGCTGAAAATTATTTATGTATAGCACTTTTCTGCTGTGAGGCGATTATGCCCCCTGGGCTGAAAATTATTTTCTGTGCTAACACTTTTCTGCAGTGAGGCGATTACGCCCCCTAGGCTGAAAATTATTTTCTGTGCTAACACTTTTCTGCAGTGAGGCAATTACGCCCCCTTAACTGAAAATTATTTTTTGTGCTAACATTTACTGTAGTGAGGCGATTACGCCCCCTGGGCTGAAAGTTATTTTATGTGCTAACACTTTACTGCAGTGAGGCGACTACGCCCCCCTGGGCTGAAATTTGTCCTAACACTTTTCTGCAGTGAGGCGATTATGCCCCTGATTTACCGCAGTGAGGCGATTATGCCCCTGATTTACTGCAGTGAGGTGATTACACCCCTGATTCGCTGCAAAAGGGAAACTGCGCCCCCTAAAAGGTAAAATTGTTATCTTGGCTTCAATTTTCTTTGCTATTTTCTCCCTAACATTGTTCTTGCAAGGATACATGTGTTTTTTGCTAACTTTTTGCAGCATATTCTTGTGAAGTTGATGGAGAAAGTGAGATAAAACATCTAACATTTGCTTGCAGGGCTATCCATTTTCTCAAACTTTTTAAACTATCATTGTTGTTTGCATTAATCTAAGAACATAGTTTAATTAGAGGGAGTAATATTCATTGCTTGTTGTGCTTGTCTTTTTGTGTTACCAAAGGGAGCATTAGCTTGTTTTCGCTTTCCCCTTGCACTTCGTGTGAGCCTGGGGAGTAGTTGGAGACGGTTAGTGCTTTCTTTATAGTGGGACCTGCTTGGGGATTTCATCACCCCAAGGGATGATTCCAACTACGCGTACCGGCAGGGTATATAAAAGGGGGAGAGTGAAAGTTGTACCCCAATCTAGTTACGTCGTAATTGGTGGAGCGTCGAAGCTAGGGTGATACCTAGATAGATGTGAAGAGTTGGTCCGAGCCCTTCAGTATCTCGCTGGGGTTCCTGACTCATGCTTGTGATGGGCTGGTGTTCACGGTTGTGCCTCATGTACCTAAAGTATATCGAGGACTCCCTAGACACCTTGTGCATCCTAGATTAAGACCTCTTTGGCCATACCCTTAACACTAATCATAGGGTTGTGTTTGCTTGAGAGTGTTTTCTTGTGAGAAACCAGTGAAATTTTGATAATTTGGCCTTATCATTGTCATTTTAAAGTCCTTACCATAGTCATTTTCATCAAACCAAGCCCCTAATTTACCGCAGTGAGGCGATTACGCCCCTAATTTACTACAGTGAGGCAATTACATCCCTGATTTACCGCAGTGAGGCGATTACGCCCCTGATTTACCGCAGTGAGGCAATTACGCCCCTGATTTACTGCAGTGAGGTGATTACGCCCCTGATTTACCGCAGTGAGGCGATTACGCCCCTGATTTGCTACAAAGGGGCGAATTTGCCCTCCTGAACACCCAAAATCACCCCATTTAGATCCGTTTAGCCTCTAAACCATCATTTAATCATTCCCAACCATTATCTCATCATCCCAAGCCTCTGTTTTGTCACTCTAAACCTCCAAAAAACCTCCATTTGACCATTTTAAACCTCCATCTCATCATTCCAAACTTTCGTTTAACCATTCTAAATCCCCATTCATTCTCCACAATTATCTTCAATCCACCCGTTCATTTTAATTTCTCCCTAATCCATTCAAAATTCCATACCCTTACCTAACGACCACCATAATTTTACCATTTACATCACCAAAAACCACCCATAACCAAATCATCCTAACCTTGTATTACAAAGTGGTTACCCAAATTGACCATAGCACTTGAACTTGATTATTAGTCTTTAACTTCGACCCAAATCAATTTGCTTCCATCTTGAGGTGAATTCAGTGTCGTAAGTTATCATCCTCGGCCCAATCAATCCATTCCTATCTTAAGGTGGATTCGGTGTTGTGATCATCCTCTTAATCAATTAAAGCTCTTGGTCATTAACCTCCTTTGGTTAAACTCAAGGTCTCTCTCACATCTTTTATCATCCAATTACACCAATCCAATCATCCAAATCTATCAAAATCGATCATTCAATTAAATTATCCAATCAACCAAATCACATCCATTCAACCGATGCAATCCTTTTGATCTTAATATTCCAATCCAATTCAATTGAAATCCGATCCCATCAACATCCAATCCAATCCAATATATCCAAACAAAATCTGATCAAAATCCAAATCCTATCAAAATCACATCTCATCCAACTACAATCAAATCATTCGTCAAAAGCATTTTTGTAATCCATTCATATCACATTTGCATGCCCGTTCAGACCCGATCACAAGCAAAGAAAATGGCCGACCAACAAGCCCAGAATGCCCAATCAAACAACCCTTAAGATCCCAACAACACAATGAATGCCTCATCAGATCCTAATAAGGGTACTAACATCCCTCACGATCCTCATAATGGTACTTCATCACATTCCAACACCGAAAATCAGAACAACTCACCACCCGGTGAAGAGAGTATGGCTAATCAACCTGAACTCACACTTGAGGAACATTTTAGTAATCCCACCAATGTGCAAATGACTGACCGTCTACTTGAAAAACATGGGGAAGAAATTTTAGCCCACCTAATTGAGAAGGGTGTCAAACCCCCCTCGGGTGTTGAATTTTCCAAATATAGGAGTTCCCCATCTAACGTACTCCAAGGTTCACAAAATGCACCAGAAGGTTCATACTTCCCCAATGTTCCTACAGTTGAAGGTTGGCATCAACCTGAATTTGGCAATACTGTTCTTTATCATGTTAACCATCCCCCACATGCTTCAACTTCAGTCATGGGAGGTCCTCAAGTGCCTGATCCCAATAATCCTTTTGCGTATGGTATGCCACAAAATGTTCCACAACCCCCGCCATTAACACTAACAGCGCCCCTTCTTTCAAGTCAACCTACAGTCAACACTGGGGGCACCACCTTTACCACATCGCTTCCACCTCCTGGGATCAAAAATCTACCATCATCTTCATATACATCTCAACAGCTTCACCAATCCAACATTCTGCCTCAATTACCTCCACAAGGTGCACCCCAGCTGAACGTTTCGGGTAGTACCTAACAACCCCCTTTACAAAACACCTCTACGCTACCTCAGCCATCTCATCAGCAACAACCTATACATAATACTTTGGACTCTTCACAACAACCACCCTACCAATCACAAGGCAATCCATCTCGACTTATTGCTCAGACCATATCCCCCTTTCTCGCATCCATTTTGCATCCGCAGGCTCAACCACAACACAATATCCCATCTCGGACCATACAACATTTGACGTCACAACAACAACCTCCCCAACACTACTACTATCACAATCAACAACAACTGCACCAACAACCACCTTATGTGACCTCCCAACAATCACAACAATACCTTCAACACCAACAAACCAATACACAACATCCCATCCAAGCTCCTCAACAACTTACCCCACATTTTTATCAAACAAACCCGTACTATACCCCACAACAACAGCCCCTGTATCAACAAAATCCCCCATCTTACCAACAAGGCATATCATCGTCCAATCATCCAAATTCGTATTTTAACAATCCGACACCCTTTCAGCAGGATCCTTTATCATCATATCATCAATATCCCCCCAACCCGCCACCGGCTAACTCGGATCTGTTGGAAATCAAAGCCACTCTGAAGGACCTTCAAGCCGAGGCTACCAAACAATCATTCAAATTTGAAGACATATGACCATATCCATTTGATCCCTCCATCTCATTAATCCCATTTCTTAAACATTTTGAGATACCAAAGTTTGACAAATACAAGGGAAACAAAGACCCTAAGGCTCACTTGCAGGAGTTTTACTCCCAGTGTCAAGAAGTTATGTACAATGGCAACTATCTCTTGCACATGTTCCCACGAAGCCTGGCAAGCCACGCCCTAGATTGGTTCATGACTCTCAAAAAAGGGTCCATTAAAACTTTTGCAGACCTGTCAAAAAAGTTTGTATCCTACTTCTCTTTCAATTTGGAGAAGGATACGGACACCTTAGATCTCCTCAAAGAGAAACAACGTGATGGAGAAACCTTTACTAGCTACCTACAACGGTGGCATGCATTAGCAAGCAGAATGAAGACCCCTCTGAAAGAAAAAGACATGGTCACTCTTTTCGTGGAAAACTCTCATCCTGACATGGCCCATAATTTTAGGTTACATTGTGTCACCACCTTCGTGGAGATAGTAGAAAAGGGACCCATCCTTGAACATCCCTTATTTCCAAAGGACACATCAAAATACATAGCCATGATAAAGAGAGGTCATTTGGAGATAAACCACGATTCTAGAACAAGAACAAGAATGCGGTGAATGACGGTGTGACAGACACTAAACACGTCTAAGTGGCTAATGCATCCCAAAAACAACAACCGTATGTACCTAACGCCATCTCTGTGCCACAAGGGACACCTCGCCCGCCTCAACAGTCAAACCAAAACAATCAAGGGAACACCAAACATCAATATGCTCAATTAGGAGAACCTTTGAGCATTGTCTTTAATAAGTTGTTACAAATCAACTATCCCATCACATACCCTGTCACCAAGCCATTTGATGAGTCCAAACCCAAGCCCGCATGGTTTAAGGAAAATGAATATTGCGAGTTTCATAAAATCAAAGGACACTCTTTAAACAAGTGTTAGGGTCTGAAAAACTACGTTCAAGATCTCATTGATCGAGGTGATATCAAGGTTGACCCCAGTCAAGCTTCGTCATCCAATGCTCAATTACAGATATATCAAAATGCCTTTCTGAACCATAATCAAGGCCCAAGCACATCTAACAGTAATCCCCAAGGAAACAACACAAATGATGTGAGCTACAAGAATATGCCCTTCAATTACGAGGGTGTTATTCATTACATTGAGCAGGTGGAACCCCGGGTATCCATGATACATGTTAAAGCCAAAGATGCTCAATGTGTTGTTACTACACGATGAGCCCGCATCACTGTCCCTGCAGCCTCAACACCCGCCCAATCAACTCCTGTAAGCTCTTAGTACAACATCCTTGATCACTTGAGAAATACCCCTACTCATATATCAATTTTGGATTTGCTTAAGTCTTCCCCGGTACATCAGGAAATCCTCAACAGAGCTCTGCAAGAAACCCATGTCCCAAATGACATCGACCCCACACAATTCCAAGCTTTGGTGAGACATTTGGCTTTATCTCATCAACTGCACTTCAGCCACAATGATATGCCAAACATCAATGTCAATCATAATCGCCCCTTACATATTGAAGTCGTGGTTGCTCTCCATAAAATAAAAAGAGTCTTGGTAGATAATGGCTCTGCCCTCAATTTGTGTACTTTGAAATTCATAAAACGGGTGGGGTATACACAAGCGGATTTAAGTAACCAGATCATCACAATCAAAGCCTATGATAATGCAGAAAGAAATTCAGAAGGAATTATCAGTCTTCCTATCCAAGTGGGACCTGTGCTCCAATATACTACCTGTCATGTCCTTGATCTGGACTTACCATATAATCTCCTCCTTGGCCGCCCATGGCTCCATGCTATGCAAGCAGTCCCCTCCACATACCATCAGTGCGTAAAACTCCCCGTCAACGGACAAGAAGTCACCATCTACGCTGACCCCCAACCATTTGAATATTGCCGCGCTTTAGAAGCATCATTTCCCCATTTACATTATTTTCCTGGGGTTAAAATGGGGACATCCCGGTCATCATCCACAAACCCACCCTCCATCGCGATATCCACTCCATCCTCCACCACTGATCCTACAGTCACCAAAGTCCAGATCATTGACAAAGGGTGTGGTGAATATGAAATGCATACAGCTCTCAATGTAGCAACCATGCCATCGTCACCACATGAGTATGGTCAACCTTCACATGCTACACAAAAGGAAGACAAGACTATCACCTTCAGTGGTAAAAATATCCCTACCACCACTTTCAGATCCCCAAGTGTCAAGATAGATGCACCAGAAGAGGACATAAGCCAATGGGTCTACCGAGAAGAACCCCAACCGGACCCTTCTCTAAAGGAATATTTTCAGGAAGCATATCCGTGGTCAGCTAAGTTTGCAGAAAAAAATAACTACCAAGGCAGGGGCCTAGGTAAAGAAGAACAGGGGCGGTTGCAACCTATTGATACACCAAAGTTACCAAAAAACATAGGCATCGGGTATGACGGAAAATAGAAAAGCCCTGCAACATCACCTAATACTTCCAATAGTATCACCGTGGACAATGGTTCATTGGAAGACATACCCGAGGAGGAATCCATCATACATGTGTACGATGACGTCAATCACACCGACTTATCATCCATGTTCGAATGCCTATCCGTCTGCACCATTAGCCTATCTCTTTGTCACCCTGAGCTTATTGATTGGGACCTACGTAATACCACACCTGTCAATATGTCTGCGGATACATATGTCAACCTTATGGGATTGGGGGAGGATGAACACTCCAGTCACAAAAATAAGAATAAGAAAAGTAAAAAACGGTCATCTAGTGAAAACCTCCCTGAGGCACTTCCTAACTTTGAAAAAGTAAAAATAAAGGACGCATCTGATGGCGAAAATCTCAAAGAGGCGCCGAAAGATGGAGATGTTCATCTTCCCCTTGTAGGAACTCAGTTATCTGCCTGATCATCCATTCTAATTGAAGAGACTCAAGAAGTTAATCTGGGTACTGCAGAAAATCCTAAAGTCACCTATGTGGCTAAATCACTCTCAGAACAGGAGTATCGAGTCATCATGCACCTACTCCGAGAAGGAATCATCAACTTTTCTTGGTCATATTCAGACATGCCAGGCTTAGACCTTGCCTTAGTGGTTCATCATCTAGACATTCGCCCAGATGCCAAGCCTGTCAAACAAAAGCTCCGCAAATGCACCCGCAGGTAGCATTGTTAGTCAAAAAAGAATTGGAAAAGTTACTAGAGGCAGGTTTTATTTGGCCAATTGACTATTCTGAGTGGATCTCCAATATAGTACTAGTTGCCAAACCAAATGGAGACATTCGAGTCTACACAGATTTCAGGGACCTTAACAAGGCCTGCCCAAAAGATGACTTCCCTCTGCCTAACATTGACATGTTAGTCGACCTCACAGCAGGACATGAGATGCTCTCCCTTATGGATGGCTTCTCTGGTTATAATCAGATTCGAATCACACCTGAGGACCAACACAAGACCGCCTTCACAACACCTTGGGGCACTTTTTGTTACAATGTTATGCCATTTGGTCTCAAAAATGCGGGGGCAACATATCAGAGAGCAATGACGGTCATCTTCCATGACCTCATCCATATCATCATGGAGGATTATGTTGATGACTTGCTAGGAAAATCAAAAACACGAGCAAAACATCCTACTGTCCTGAAGCAGATCTTTGAATGGTTAGAACATTACAAGTTGAGGTTGAATCCAAAAAAGTGCGTCTTTGGGGTTACATCAGGAAAATTGTTGGGTTTTATAGTCTCCCGAAGGGGTATTGAAGTTGATCCCGCCAAGGTAAAGGCTATTCTAGACATGCCACCTCCACGCAATCTAAAGCAGTTAAGAAGCCTCTAGGGGAAGATGCAGTCCATCCATCGGTTCATAGCCCAGCTAGCAGATAAATGTCAGCCATTCACCTATCTTTTAAAGAAAGACTCCACCTTCTGATGGACCCAGCAGTGTCACATGGGTTTTGACAAAATTAAGGAATATTTAGCTCATCCGCTGATCTTGATGCCGCCTATTCTAGGAAAACCCCTCCTGCTTTACATCTCTGCTACGTCAGTCGCGCTGGGGGCATTATTGGCACAACATGATGAATCGTTCAAAGAGAGGGAAATCTCCTACATCAGTCGAACATTGGTTGGCTATGAGTTAAATTATTCCCCCATGGAAAAAGTTGGCCTTCCGCTAGTCTTCAGCACATAGAAACTCCATCATTACATGCTCAGCCATCTAGTCAAATTAATCGCTAAAATTGATCCCCTGAAGTATTTGTTATCTAGAACCACTTTGACTGACCGCATGGCCAAATGAGTCATGCTCCTAAGCAAATTTGACATAGAGTATGTAGAGCGAAAAGCTATAAAAGGACAGGTCATCGTTGATCAATTAGCTGAAGCACCATTAGTAGATGCCTATCCACTAGACACTGAATTCCCAGATGAAGAAATCTACACAGTTATAGAAGCACCAGCTTGGATGCTATATTTTGATGGCTCATACACTCATAGTGGATTTGGAGCAGGAATTCTATTAGTCACCCCTCAAGTTGACTACATCCCAAAATTATTTAGGATAGCATTCCCATCTACCAACAATATGGCAGAGTATGAAGCCCTCCTCACCGGCCTCAGAATTGCAAAGCAGTGGCACATAACTCATTTGAAAGTCTTTGGTGATTCTTTGCTAGTCATTAGACAAGTTAATGATGAATTCCTCACGAAAGATGATAAACTGTTACCCTATAAATGCATGGTGGATGATTTCAAGAAATATTTTACTTTCATACAGTTTGACCAAATCCCTTGGGTACAGAATAAAGCGGCAGACGCAATGGCCACTATTGGTTCCCTGATTGACATGCCTAAAGACCGAACAAAATGTGAGTTTCTTGTTGAACAACTTCTAATCCCTGCATATGACGTTCCCGAGACTGATATGGTGTGCAATATTGTAGGTCCCACCTCCCCTTGGTATCAAGACATATACATTTATCTCCGTGATAATATCATACCCCCATAACTTACACATAATCAATGCAAATCCTTTATCAATTGCTCTTCTCGATACATCATTGTGGGTGATACGCTCTATCGTCGCGAGTATGATGTAATCCTCCTTAGATGTCTGAATGAGACTAAGGCCCGCACAGTACTAATGGAAGTACATGGTGGTATTTGTGGAGCTCAATCAAATGGTATGGCTCTAGCCAAAAGGATCCTACGAGCTGGATATTATTGGCCTACATTGGAACATAATGCTTGCGAATTTTTGAAGAAATTCCTTCCATGCCAAGAACATGTAGATTTGATTCATGCCCCAGCACAAGATCTTCAGCCCCTCCTAGCACCATGGCCCTTTTCTCAATGGGGTTTCGAATTGATTGGCAAGATTTACCCACCATCATCCGATGGCCATACATTCATCATTACCGCCACTGAGTACTTCACCAAGTGGGTGGAAGTAATTCCTCTTTCACAGATCATCGGTACTTAGATTTCCAAATTCATTCTCTACCATATTCTCTGCAGATATGGTATCCTGTCCACCATCCTCTCTAATAACGGAAAACCCTTCAAGAACCAAGCCGTGAAAAACCTTTGCAACACCTTTCATATCCAGCATCGTTGGTCAATGCCTTATTACCCCCAGGGAAATGGTCAGGCGGAAGCAACCAAAAAGACCCTTATCTGCATCCTTAAAAAGGTTGTCAATAACACTAGATGAGATTGGCACCTTCATATTCATCCTGTCCTCTGGGCATACCGCACATCCAACCGCACCCCGACAGGCACCACCCCCTATTCTTTAGTATATGGTGTTGAGGCCGTCTTGCCAATTGAAGTTGAGCTCCCATCACTGAGGATTTCTCTAAAGAATCTTATCAGCAAAGAAGATGCTCGTGTTGCATGACTTGTACAGCTAGAATTATTGGATGAACGAAGAATAAAAGCCTATGATCATCTGCAAGCGTACCAAAATTGCCTCAAACACAATTACAATAAAAAGGTTTTTCCTAGACAATTCCAGGTTGGTGAGCTTGTTCTCAAAGAAAACCAACGCACTCAACCAGACCGTGATAAAAAGGGAAAATTTGAGGCCAACTGGTTAGGGCCTTCTATCATAGCTGCCAAATATGGATCTGTGGCCTATAGATTGACTACTCTTGAAGGAGATCGCTTTGACGAACCTGTCAATATCCTCCATCTGAAGAGGTTCTACGCCTAAGTCCACTTGGTAACCCCACCTCAATCAAAAAATCAAAAAAATCAAAAAAGTAACAAAAAGATCCAAAAATAGTAAAGAAAAATAAATTCGTCTTATGGTGAAAACCACCTCTTGGTGGCACCTTGGATAAGTATGGATGGTGAAAACCTGGTGACAAGCGTCATCCATAGAGGGCTTAATCATTATCTACCTGACATCCTAGTTATTTTATGCTTTCATCTGCACTATCGTCCTCACCCACCTCAGCTTAGGCCACTTGGTATATATTGATTGAGCATTGGACAACCCATCTAGCCTATCCCCCATCCTGAGCTTTTCGGTATCCCACTTTGAGCTTATGTCATTCATTCCCTTTGTCGGTCGGTCCATGTCACCATCTAGGATCATCCATCATGTCAGTCTCCATCTAGATCTCGTCCTTCTGCATCTCTAGTTGAACTACGTTGCCCCTGCGTTGTCACATAGGCAAGGTTGATCATTTGATCTGCCCTCGGGGTATTCTGAATATCGCGTCTTGGTCATCCATCATTTTCCTTCATCATCCTCTTTATGCTTTATCCATGGTCTTTTCATGAACTACGAGGGCTCTGCGCTTTCATGTAGGCAAGGCTAATCTCTGATCGGCCCCCAAGCCCCTAGGTCTGTAGGATGTATCAGTCTGTGTCTCCATCTGGCCCGTTATTCTCAAATAAAATCCTCAAATTATCAAAAGATTTAGTTAATAAAAAACCATCTGGCGTCAAACTAGGTCATTCTAGTTTAGTATCCATCATAGGTCTCAACAGGATGCATCCTTCCTAGCAAACCTCATCGATCCTATCCATCACCCTGATCCTATGGAAAAGGACGTTTTGATTTTAATTGTGTTCTTTTGATGTTTTGGAATATATTTGTCATTTGAGCTCATTATCAACACTTGTCATGGTTACCTTGATCCATCATATCATCGTGTGCTTTGACTAGTCGACATATGCGTTCATATTGGTATTTTCTTTGTCACTGTCTTTTTTGGTTGTCCCACGTAGTACCCACCAAGATCCATGGGGTCTTGTGTTACGTTGGGGCATCCTTGTGTGTTTGTGGTTATCCCAATGCCTAGCCCGACCAAGGTTATCATGACCTTGGGGTGTTGGGGTAGCCCCCTTTTGCTTGTTGTGTTTGTTTCATGCATTAGATGCCTACTGACCCTAGTCTTGTATATCAGGGTATCTGGTACCTTATGCTATAGCAAATATCAATTCTCCAAAGATGGCAACTCATATTAGGATTGCATTTCATCATCTATCGCATTGCATTCACCCTATGATTTTGGTTGTGCAAATACTTTCTCCCCCTCTTTCCCATTCTTCTCAGGATACTCATGATTTTTGACAAATGCCAAATGACACCCATTTTCACAATCACTACATACCCACTTTCCATTATCCTGTCAGTTCTTATTGGCACTTATGGCCATATGTTACTTCCTATACAATTACAAACGAACGCATTATTGCATATCAAAATCATCCTATTAACCACGCATCTGTCGCCACCTGCATCACCACATGTTAGATCCATGCATACATCACCACCTGCATCACAAAATGTCAGACTCATCATACATTACATCCTGCATATGTAAAATATCCATACAAAATCCATCATACACATATACATACATGATAAATAAGTTGACTAGGCAACCATACATATAAATCATCATATATGCAACATGTGTGCATATCACCATAAACATCTAATATCATCCACCTATGCATAAATAACCCAAAATACCCATCCAAATAAGCAGGAAATATCATATAAGCATGCATACAGTCACCCATAACAAAAGGAAACATACTACATAATGCCAATAAGAACTGTCTCATGTCATAATAATATAATGTGTGTGTCACATACATCAAAATCTATCATATATCCATCACATAATCAAATACAAAATCCAGAGATGTGGAACCTCTCTGATCTCTGTCAATAAATCCTACATGCTCCACCCTGCATCTGTCAAAAACTCAGTAAACTGTCACCCCTTGAATGAGCTACCCACGTCTGATCTCTGTGGAGAATCTGGTACTGATCTCCTATCTGGTGTAGCACCCGGTGAATCGCTGTAACCTCGATTCCGTGTCCCCAGTGACTGGGATGGCGCTGACATTTGGGGTGCCTGTCGAGTATACTGAAATATCCGTTGGGTCGGGTCTAGAACTGAATGATAATATGCGGCCATCCAAAATCCTGCCTCTCTCGCATTCTCCTCTCGCTCCGCAACCTAAACCTGAGCTGAATTCCGCTCTTGACAATACCTGTCCCGATCCCTCGTAATCATCCTCCTTCTACTGATCCTCCAAGTCCTCCATGGAAGGACAGACTTGCACTCTCTGCGGCTGCCCATGCCTCCCCACTCTCATCAATCTCCTCGGCTCTCCTATCTCCAGCTGCTCCTCATCCTCACTCTCCCCTATCTCTACAATGGGAGGCTCCTGCCCTGATACCATATGCCCCCCTTTTTCGTCCCCTACTCCCCATCCTCTCTGGCTGACCCCTGGCCTCAGTATCCTCTCGGGCACCCTCCTGCTCTGTCACGGTCTGTACCCTCATTAGTCGCCTCCTACCCGCTATCAACTCTGGCTGACTCCTGACCTCCATCCTGCTTTCTCTCCCCTCCATGCTTCGCCCGTACCAACACTCTCCTCTGTAGTACTCTGCCCCCTATACCAGTCTATCGACCCCCTCTACCCTCCACTGCATGTATCATCTCCACCTCTGACTCCTCCTGTCCTCCCGCATCTAGCTCCAAATATCTCCTACCCTCCTGTCCTCCCACATCTGGCTCCAGATCTCTCCTACCCTCCTATCGTACCACCTCTCTCACCCTCCTCCACTACCCCCTGGTCCCCCTCCTCGTCCTCCTACTTTCCCGTCCCACTGCCTCCATCCTCTCTCCTCCCATCTCCGGCTTGGGACCTCTCCCACCCTCATGTCGTACTCCCTCTCTAACCCCATGCCGCTCATCCTCTGATCCAAATCCGACAGCTCCTACAATTGGCACCAATGGTGTAATCCTCTCCCATAGGTGGTTGCGAGACCACCGGTCATATCGCTATGTCACTCCTACATCCTCTACTCCCACACATCTCCCAGGATAGGCTACCTGCACTGTCGCTGCCCATGATGCTCTGGCCTCTGTAGGGCTAATTGCACGCCCCCATGGTCGCTCTCTGGTGAGCCACCGAAACATCACTGGCACACCAGGAATATCCTGTGTCAGCCCAAACTATCTCATCACCCTATCTGGTCGGTGCATCTCCACTGTCCGCAGAAGAATCCCAATTAGGACACACTGAGCCATAAAATACCCACTCTATCTCGCAGTATGCTCTCTCCATCCCCTGAACCATCACTGCATATACGGTCGCCACACTATGTCTCCCTCCTCCAAATCATCTACCATCCTCCTCCATCCCTCCACATCTCCCAACCCCCTATGCCGAATAACCCAGCCCCTCGCCTCTCCATACCTCCACACTAGTGGCTCTCTATCATCCACATCTCCCTCCCGAACAACAATCGGTCTCGTCACCATAATATGCTCCCATGCCCACACCTGTAACAGGGTCATGTGTGTCAAACTCACTGCCTCCCAATAACAAATCAAATGCATATTTCTATACAACTGGGCTAAGACACAAGCACCCCATGCAATATGTCCCTCACGCCACTCCATAATGTGACAAATCACCTCCATGAACCACAAACTACAATACCGCCTGCTACGATCTGGCAGCAATACCCCACTGATCAACCCAGCTAGGAATAAAGGCAAAGCTGGTACTCCCACTGTCAGACATCTATCTAGATCCAACTGCTGACCCTACAGCGGTAGGGCAACATGACCAAATAGCACTGTCATAGTCTGCCTCAACTAGGCCCCACTCGACACCACATCACTCAACAAAATTCTTGATATCGGCAGCTTCAGGATGTGTCATACATTCTCCAGCGTCACCGTAATCTCCCCCGTTGACAGCCAAAATGTCGACGTCTCTGAGCTCCATCTCTCTATTAGGGTCGTCAGCATCGCTCGATGCGCCCTCATCATTGACACCTCTAAAAAATGCAATAACCCCGCATGCTCTAAAGCTACATGATCCACGCCCGTCATTGCTGCTAGAGCCGCTGTCAGTGCCTCCGACCGTCGCTCATGTGTCCATATCCGACCTAAGCCCTGCATCCACATCAACCATTTATCAGTACACAATCTTCCTGGCCCTGGACCGTCTTTACTTTTATTCTCCCCTCATCTTCATCTTTCCCCCCATCAGGATAGTCTTTTCTTTCTAACCTTCATCACCCCATCCCTCTCCCCCTTTTTTCTTCTTTTG